>JAJIBD010026048.1:0-45996 GCA_021461705.1 Cryptotis parvus | reverse complement strand
CCTGTGTTGCCGCCTCCAACTGGCATGGAGTTTTGGGCCCTGCCCTTTCCTCCGCCTCCATGCCAGTTGCTCCAGAAGAGAGAGAGACCCACCGACGCCAGACTCAGCTAATTTGCAACCCCGGAAGAGATCCAGACCCATCCACTTCAGACCCACAGCTGCGCTGCTCCGCCGGCCCCATGTGGAAGCAACCCATGGAGCTGACCTCCGGGTAAGGGGGCTCCGCCATCCCTGGACGAGTCTAACATTGCTCCAAGGGTTTGCTCTCATGAGCGAGGGGACAGACCATGCTGGCTGGACTCGAGTGGAGTTTTGGGCCCTGCCCTTTCCTCTGCCTCCATGCCAGCTGCCCTGGAAGAGAGAGACCCACCCACACCAGACCCACATGTCCCTTGTGTGGCTGCAAAGCAGCCACGGATATTTTTATAGGATACTGAATTTTGCATAAGGTTCTTCCCAATTTCTCTCACATTTATGCATAGTAAACAGTTATAGACATGTTTTTACTGATACCATTAAGCCTGGCTAGAAGCCAGAACAAACCACACATCATGCAGTTAGTCATTCTCAACATCCAGACTCCATAGTTGCTCAGAGCTCCGTCCAAGAGAAAACCTGATCTTCCCCCTTTAAGTTTCATCAGTAAATGCTCTGGTTTAGAGTCTTCTACTGAGACTATACCACCTACACAGTACAGCCTGGCAAGCTACCGTGTTTTATTTACTTTCTATGCCAAAGACTAATAACTATTATGGACCTCTGTTCCATAACCTGAAGAATGGTTTTGGGCTCCTCCTGTCCCTGTAGCAAGCAGGTGCTCTTGGGTTGCACTTGCTTGTGACAGGACTAATGTAGATGTTACTAGTGCCCACTCGAGCAAATCGATGAACAATGGGAAGACAGTGAGACAGTGATACAGTGAATATTTAATCTAAAATTTAGCATCTCTGAATTTTATTGTAGATATTCCAAAATAGCCTGAAGTTGTTACTTGATGCTATTGATATATTAACAGAATAAATTAATAAAATCTTGACAAATGTAAAAAGAAATCTTTGTGACTTGTTTAACTATTGTGTGGCAGAAAACAGGGGCTAGAAATTATTTCTTATAGAATATAAGTAAACATAAAAAAGCATCCTATTTTCCTAATCAGAATTAAAAAAAAATACACACTAGAGATATAGTGACATTTAGATCTCAATCATCTGCAATTCATTAAAAGCTATCATGTACCCTACAGCACCTGTGATTGGAGCTTCCGTTCAATTACTCTGATAGTTCAATACGATTTTTTTTTGCTCTTTGGGTCACACCCAGCGATACTCAGGGGTTACTCCTGGCTCTTCACTAAGGAATTACTCCTGGTGGTGCTCAGAGGGACCATATGGGATGCCGGGATTGAACTCAGGGTCAGCCACGTGCAAGGCAAATTCCCTACCCTCTGGACTATCGCTTCACCCCCCCAATACAATTTTGACTGATATTTTCCAGCCCTTGTAGAAGACAGAACAATACATTTGAAAAAGTAGATAAGGCATTTTCACCCTCATATCTTTTAGTCACTGAGATAGTTACAAATTCCAGAACTTGTGATTCATCACTGATCTGAATTCTTATTTTGACCATGTACAAGGATTTTTTTTAATTTTCATCTGATCTTTTGCTCTATCAGCTCTTCCTCAAACATTTATGGGAAGATTCTGATGCTGTGAATATCCGTGGTAAATATGCATTTCTCAACTGTGAAAATGACTCCTTTAAGTAAAAAATTGGGATCCAGAGATAGATCTCAGTAATGGGGCTTGAATAATACATGAATATATTCGGATAATATATAATATATGTATGTATATGTATATATAATGAATCCTATCAGCAGCTTAAAAGGAACTTATGCAAAATGTGCCTCTGAAGAAGAAAAAGAATAAGACAAATTCTATATATATATTGTACCAGTATACCATAAATTTAGGATAAGCAGAAGGATAAATGTAAAGAGACAAGACTGAATGATTATACAGGATCTTTTAAACATGACATAAACCAATAAAAGTAATTATTTAAAATATATGAGATTTTTACTCAATATTTGTACATATAGTAATTCATTCTATCCTTACAATAATATCCTAAAGTACGAAAAAATTAGGCATTTTATTTTATGATTTTTTAATCTACTCTATGCTAGCTTACTAAAACTGCAAGAGACAAATTGTTATAAAGTTCTTATACTTCCACTAACATATTCAAAGACTGTATCATGCTCAAAATCCAAATATATGATCCATATCTTCAACAAGGTATAACTACCAAAGTTTTAATAGGTTCTTTTCATATTTTGATTTTGGGAGGATGGTCAATATAATTATTTTATTTTATATTATTATTATTATTATTTTTTTGCTTTTTGGGTCACACCCAGTAATGCTCAGGTGTTTCTCCTGGCTCTGCACTCCAGGAATTACTCCTGGTGGTGCTCAGGGGACCATATGGGATGCCGGGATCAAACCCAGGCTGGCAAGGGCCGGCCGCGGTGCCAGGCAAACACCCTACCAACTGGGCTATCACTCCAGCCCTTTAATTATGTTAGTACCTAGTACATTGGACCATCTGATGTCATAACAAAGGATATTATTAATTAAAATATCTTAGATGTGTGTTAACTACACTTTCATTTATTAATGAATTTAAAAGTTTTCAAATAAAATGCTTTAAATAAGTTATTTAAATGTGATCATCCATCACTGGAAAGATCAAACACATAGTGTTACAGGAAATAGTTCTAAAATTACACACTTTGGAATTCAATGCTGGATTTCACTTTACTTCATAGACTTAAGAACAGCGGTTTCTGTCTTTAGATTGCTGTAATTAACACTTAGCCTCAGATGCTCATTTACACCTTTGGCAGGCAAGGGTGGGAAACTTGACTTTCACTGATGGTGTGTTATAATCACACCAGCCTGGAGCTTTTGCTTCCCTCTCTGATTTTTTGTTGATAACATTCACAGCAACCTTTCCAAAAAATCATAGTACACTTGAGTTAAATACTTTAACCCAGAACTTCAATATATGGATAGTTCATAATAAATTTTTAATTTATTGTCTGTTGTCTCTTGTTCATATCCCTATAAAAAAATCCTAAAAAAAAAAAAAATGCAGTTTTCCATAGGTGTATAACCAAAGGATTTCTCACAAAAGAGATACTATGAAATAAAAATCACTTAGATCTGCAGCAAAAAACTAAGGAATTCTTTCTCTGCTATAAATAATACACACTTTATAAGCATATATGTATCATATTATATATAAGATAATTTATTAAATTTATATAAATAAACTAATTGGTATTTAAAATTACCTGAAGTATCAAAGTAATATGAAGATTTAATGTGAAGTGATTTAACCCTTTTTTCTGTTGATGTTACTGCTGTTGGATTGGTTATCACACAAAAGCTTGGTTATGGTGGGTGCCCATACTTTTAATTGTACTCACTTGTTTTCACACAAAAAGTGGTGCCCACACTTGTTTCTTGAATTGTGAGACTTATTGGAAGCCTACACTAATGTAATATTAGTCACAGTGGTTATTCATTGATGTTGCAATCCTTACATCACCTAGCTTCTATGTTCATAGAAGCTTGACACAACAAGCAAAGATGCTTGTTTCAAACTCTACACATGTGGTAGCACCAAGAATTGAACTCATATTTCACAGGCAAATGCTTGATCAGTTAACCACTCCCAGCAACTTCTGTTTGCTTGTTTATCATTAAGCCTTATTAAGTGCTTCTATATACATAAAAAGAAAAACATTTATATTTTTAAGGGCTAACCTTTATAAATGCATAATTATGAAAGTTTTCATTATGTGTATACTAGTCTTATTTATGCTATAGATGTTTATTTTATTCATAGTGATTAATATTGTATTGAAATACTATACATACTCAAGTTGACTTTGGTAGTAGCAGTTTAATATACCTGTTGATTCTCAAAAATAAACTTGTAATTTATAAGGGATAACAATTATGATATAGATTAAAATGCTACAATAAAAAGCAGAAGTGATATCTTTAGTAGGCAACAAACTGCAAATCAATTAATCAAGCTCATCAATCGATTAAATGATTCATTGTCTGTTACAGATATTGAAACTTCTCAAACAGGATATAGTAACAATGCTCAATAACAAATTCTTCACATCTTTGCAGCTCCTTATTGACAAAATAATTTAAATGATGATATTTTGCTCTTTATTTTTCCCTTTGATAGTTAAGTCTCCTTGAGGCTAGTGGAAAGAATTATAACAAGTTACACTTATTCTAATGCTAGACATTTTCTATTTTGATAATAGAATTGAAGAAGTCAATCAGAATTAATTTTTGTCACTTATTATATCATGCTTCCTGGAGCAAGCTGGATGCCTTTGGGTTCTACTAGCATGAGACAGGGCATATGGAGATATTACTGGTGCCCGCTCTAGCAAATAGATGATTAACGGGAAGATAGTGATAGTGATAGTGATTATATCATATCCCTTCTTATTTACTGAAGGCTGAATTTTCTTTGACTTGATTAAAGTAGGTTGGGGGTATTTTATCATTGGGTTTGAATACAATCAGATACCCTAATGGGTATTTCATCTCTTTAGAATAAAAAAAAAAGCTAATAAAAGTGTCAACTGATGTCTTAAAGAACAAGTGATTATGACATGTTACCTTGCAGTTTGCTGTAGCTTGGAAGAATGAGGCTGGGGTATAACTAGTTTGGTGAATACTGTAATACAGGAAATTGTTTTGTTGATGTTGCAGTAAGTTGTGGGGGTACACTGGTGTGGTGGGGGAGAACCTGTGTCAGGAACTCATCTTTGGGCCTAGTAATTGCTAGGCATATGCTTCATTCAATGAATCACATCTCTGGTTCTAGAAAAAACGATTTTAAAGTATCAAAGGGTGAGAATACATCCAAAGTAGTGGAATGAAACCTGTGAAATGTAAGGAGAAGCTCTTAGATTTATATTTATAAATTGTCTATAACAGAGTTTCAAGTTTCTTCTACTCATTACCCTGAACTATTTTTGTAAAGAAAAAATCTGTGGGCCAAGATATATTCCAGAGGATAGAGTGCTTGCTTTTCTCATGTCCTCCCAAGATCCTGGTTACCCCATAAGTTCCTCCAAACCCATCCAGGAGTGATCCCTGAGATCAGAGTCCAGAAATAACAACTGAGTACTGGAAGATGAGACACATAACCCTCAAATAAATAAATAAATAAATAAATAAATAAATAATTCAAATAAAAAGAGTTCAGGTGACTGAGACATAACACAGGAGTTATATCTTCTGTCCTTCATACAGGGATCCTGATTTAGTCCCTAACATCCCTTATGGTGCTGAACGTGACCCAAAACAAGTAACAGCAAAATGAGTAGTTCAGAAGAATTGAAGCTGTGAGTTATGTGTTGTGTTGCACACGTGTGTTGCATTCATTCAGTTCCGGTTTTAATTTCTGCAACAGTATGGTGCCCCCACCATATAACCTGCATTGACTTGAAGCTCCAAGCTAGACATAGCCCCCCAAGAATGCTTAGGAGTAGTTCTGAACAACTATTGAAATATCCCCTAATTAAGTTAGTTTAAAATAAAGGCAAGTCTGGGGAGATAATATAGGACTAAAGCTGCTTGCTTTGAGGCCTTTTGACACTGTTGAAACCTGGCACTGCACTTTGTAACCCAAGAAGTGCTAAGAGTGCCTCCCTGAACACACAGCCAGAATAAGCCCTGACAAAACAAATGGTTGTTGTCCCAAAAATTGATAAAAAATTTAAATAAGATAAAAATCCAACCTAAAATGAGTAGATCAAGAAGCAAGTTCTATTTTTTTGGTAGATTATAACCAAAGATTCAAACTTGAAATTACCATTAACTTCTAAAGGTGCAAGTGATTTATTTGAAGAAAAGAGGAATATCTACATTTTTGTTTTTATTGAGATAAAAACCGCATTTTCATTATTACAAATACAGAGCTAAGTTACTTAACTTTCTTAAGATTGCCCAACAGAAGTAGAAGTAAGATCTTCAAGATCTTGCATGCCCATGTTTGTGGAAGTCATTATTTGTCTGATTTTAGATAGTCATGAAATTGGGTCTTGAGAATGTTATTCCGGTCTCCCAGAGAGGAATTGAAAGAGCTATGCTTGGAATATCACGCCTCACTCAAGTGAGAGAAGGAATCCGAGTTCTGACCTCCGTCACTATTCCAGAATCAGGGACGCTGTCTCATTTGCCAAGGCATCGAAAATCAGATGGGCTGGACATGTAATGCGATTTGGAGACAACCGCTGAACTAGAGCCATTACCGACTGGATCCTACAGGATGTCAAAAGATCACGTGGCCGCCCACCTACAAGATAGTCAGACTTCCTTGTAAAGACTCTGAAGGAACGGTTTGAGGCTCTTCGTATTCCTGAATCAACCAGATGCCATTGGACTACATTGGCACATGATAGGGTCCTATGGAAATGTTACTGGTGCCCGCTCGAGCAAATCAATGAATAACGGGATTCAAGTGATCAAGTGATGAAATTGGGACTATTTATTATTTCAGGGTAGATGTAGTTTAAACATATGATGTGATACTGTTCAGACCTAAAAGGAAAAAATCTTTGAAGGCATTATGCTAAGTAACCTAAGCAAGTCACAGAAAGACAGCTATTACTGCACCACTCAATTTTTAGGGTAATCATATTCATAATGAGTAATAACTGGTAAGAACTGAGAGCAGGAAGAAATGAAAGTTTTAGTTTACTGTGCCTAGAGTTTTCATTTTGCATAAATAAAATGTTCTGAAGACTTGACAACAATGTAGACATATTTTACCCTATGACACTGAACACATAAAGAGTTAAGGTGGGGCCGGAGCGATAGCCCAGTGGGTAGGGCGTTTGCCTTGCACGCGGATGGCCCATGCCGGCCCGGGTTCGATCCCTGGCATCCCATATGGTCCCCGGAGCACAGCCAGGAGTAATTCCTGAGTGCAGAGCCAGGAGAAACCCCTGAGCATCGCCGGGTGTGACTCAAAAAGCAAAAAAAAAAAAAAAAAAAAAAGAGTTAAGGTGGTAAGTAGTATAGTATGTATTTCCACAATAAAATGACAACAAGAATACATGAATTTACATTTACATATGTATTACTCAGAACATATGTACTTCTTCGTCAAGACCCTGAATGAACGGTTTGAGGCTTTTTGTATTCCCAAGCAACCAGATGCCATTGGTCTACATTCGCATGTGATAGGGTCAAATGGAACTATTACTGTCGCCCGCTGGAGGGAATCGCCAAATAATGGGATGTCAAGTGATCAAGTGATGGTTCCAGGTCCTTCCCCAGAAGTCTAGGCCTCTCTATTACCTGTGCATTAAAGCCATAGCTACATGAATTATACAAAGTAAAATAAACGAGTAAGAAAAGAATGATTATTTTACACTTTGAAAATTAATTAGATTTTATTTAAAGACTAATGATAGAAATACATTTATAATTCCCATCTTTATATAAAAGAAACACAACTGCTGATAAATAAGAAAATAATCAAGAGCCTTCATTATTTCAACAATAATTATGTGTTCCACAATAGCTTCCCCTATAAAATATTTATGTAAGATCCAATTATTACAATCAAAGACAAAGTCTAGCAACAACTAATCACAAATTCTATGCAAATAACTTATGCCTGGTATAATACATTGGATTATAGAATATATTAGGAATATTCATAGAAAAATATTGATGCATATACTTCATATTTATCTCTTCCAAACTTACTAATAAAAGTAATTTCATACATTTTTATACTATAATTAAACAAAAGGTTTCACTTAATACACAGAATATAACTAGTTCAAAAATAAGAATTATAAAAATCAGTACATATTTTACTAATGTTCTATATTCATTATAAATATTAAATGAAATATTCTTCTAAAACTTTTGCTCTCAGATTTACTTCTGTTTTAAAAAATGGTTGCCCTTATCCTACCTCACAGATCTCTCATTTCTTCTGTTTTGCCAGGAGACATAATTTTCAACTTTTCTAATAATTCCCCCATTTTCATGACATATTGTGATTTATAATATTGTTATAATAGTTTCATGCACATGTTGCTCCAACACTGAAACTACCATCAGAGGCTCATGTCTCTCAACATTGTTTCGTATATCCCTTTCATCCAACCCTTTTTTCTCTCCCAGGTAAGGAAAGTTCTATAACTCCTTTTTCTATTGTTGCATCCTAACTATGTTTCTTTATATCCTATAAAAAAGACAGATCTGGGACCGAAGCAATAGTCCAGTGGGTAGGGTGTTTGCCTTGCATGGAGCCGACCCGGTTTGATCCCCGGATATCCCATATGGTCCCCTGAGCACCACCAGGAGTAGTTCCTGAGTGCAGAGCTAGGAGTAACCCCTGAGCATTGCAGGGTGTGACCCAAAAAGCAAAAAAAAATAATAATAATAAGAAAAAAGAAAAAGACAGATCGGTCTGTATTCATTCATTTCTTTTTTGAATGACTTTACTTGGCCAGATATTTTCTCTTGCTATCTATATAGTATAAAGTCATATGATTTCATAATTTATTATAGTTGTGTATTATTTCATTGTGTTTATATCATTTAAGTATTATATTTTATTGCATTGTGTTGCTACAGCTGAGTAGAATATCATGTCACAACTCCTGGTACATGCAGCCACAGATGGACATTTTGACTATTTCTATGCCATATATATTATACTAAAGGCTGAATTAAACATAGCTGTGCATATGCTTTCAAATAACACATGTGAAATTGGGGAGAGAAAATGAACAAATACCTTCAAAAAGAACACATGCAAATGGATAATAGCCATTTGAAAAATAAGTCATCATGACTATCATTAATGCAAATCAAAACAACAATGAATTATAATTCAGAAACACTTCTGTTTGAATGAAAAATTAAAAATGGTATTAGCAGTATAATCACATGATATGGATATGTATTGAAAGGCTTACTATGGCTCTTCCCCAAAAGGTATATTTTTCGGTAAAAGATTCTTTAGAAAGAATATGCATTACTCTCCAACATTAAAATCAATTATTTTGAACATGTAATAGTTAAAAAGGTGTAAAATACATGGATAAAGTCATCACTTCAATATTATTCTAGTTAAAATTATTCCCTCTAAATACTTTATTGAGTTTTATCAATTGGTTGGCAATATAAAACCTCATATCTTCATTTTATAAAGATATATTTGCTAACACAGTTTCTGTTGGTCAGAAATATATGGTAGAGAAACCAAACATCAACAGAAATTAATATGGAAAAATACATTCATTCAAAATTAAAATATTTAAAGTAAAATTTCCAATTAAATATAATTAATGATAACAAATGAATGAATGGGAAAGAAACCAAGTGTTATAGAATGGAAGACTAGTTACTAGCAACAAGGAAAAGCGTAGAGTTTCTAACGATAAGGATGAATGTCAAAAGCAATCATCTGAGAAGGAGCCTGTTAAAAAAGTTTGGGGCTGGAATGATAGCACGGCGGATAGGGCATTTGCTTACATGGGGCTGACCCAGGTTTGATCCATGGCATCCCATATGGTCCCTGGAGCACGGCAGGGAATAATTCCTGAATAATTCCTGAGGAATCCTTGATTCCTCTTTGATTCCAAAGAGGAATCAAAAGAGCCTTCTTGGAATATCACTCCTCATTCAATTGAGAGAAGGATTCGGAGCTCTGACCTACCTCGCTGTCCAGAGCCAGGTGTAACCCCTTTTCATTGCCGTATGTGACCCAAAATAAAAAAAAAAAAGTTGCAGACTGCAGTTCTAGTGCATGATCATTGTTATTGTAGGGGAGCAGGAGGGTGCAGTCAAACTATATGTGCTCAGGACTAACTTCTAATGATGCACTCAGGGGTCACCCCTCCTTCTGCCTGAGGAACATACATGGTCCTGGGGACTGGCATTGCTTTGTTTAGTATGTGTTTAAGATATGCATATTTACTAAAAAGCTCTCTCTCCAGTGTTTATGACAATGTTTTACAGAATAAAAGCATTAAAAATAAGAGTGCATCAATGATTTCCAGGAGAGAGGAGCTGAGAGATATGAGATAGGTTTCACAAAAGAGGTATTTGTGTGTGTGAGCAATATAATCAAACTTTTTCTAAACCTTGTGCTATACTCAGTTCTATACAGATATAATTTCATAGAACTATACACTGAAAAATGAAAGTTTAATTTACATATAAAATATTTCCAAAGGGAGCAAAGGCCTCTCTGTGCGACTCTTTGGGGAGGTTTCATTAGTTTTATTATATTAAAACAAAACCTCTTTTTATAAATGGATATATAAAATAAAGTTTTATTCTAGCTTTTAAAATCCAATCCTATCTAAATATCACGATGTAACAACATATGAACAAGTAATGACATGCAACATCAAGTTATTTTAATCTGCTTCTACCTTTTTTCTCAACTCCTGCTTTATTTATTCTGAGTTTCTCATGTGCATATTTTGTTCTGCTGCAAGTATTTGCTTTTCATTTTTACAGATTTACTTCTTTAATTTTTTTTTAATTTGTATTGTTTTAAAAAATAGTAATTATGAATATTCTAACTAAACTATTGAGGAGAATTAGTAACTAATGAGATAATAGAAATTGCTAAAAAAGTAAAAGCTGATATAAAATTTCATTAAATTAATAGTATGTTTTCTCATGATTACAAAAGAGGACATTTTTGTAATTAACGTGTCTTCATAATAAAATGATTTTCTCTTTTTTTTCTTTAGTTTTTTGGACACACCCTGCAGTACTCAGCTTATTTCTGGGACTATGCTCAGGGATCTCTCCTGGAGAAACATATGCAGTTTTTTTATTATCTCATAATTTATTTTGATTTGGTTGTATTATGGATTCACCACCAGGATCTGACCATTCTACAAAGAAGTGATCATCAATGTCAAAAGAGGGGTTTGGCAGGGTGATACCATTTCACCAAATCTCTTCAGCGCCACCCTCGAGAACATCATGCGACAATTAGAATGGGACGGAATGGGAGTGAAGATAGATGGTCGGCGACTACACCATCTCTGCTTCGCTGATGACATCGTTCTAATAACACCAAACATTAGCAAAGCAGCACAAATACTGGCTGATTTTGACCAAGAATGTGGAAAGATAGGTCTACAACTGAATCTGAAGAAAACTATGTTCGTGAAAAATGAACTAGCTCCAGAGGCCCAATTCACTCTCAATGGAACAAACATCTCTGAATGCAGCAGTTATGTGTACCTAGGTCGAGAAGTCAACATGATGAATGACTTAAAACCTGAGCTGCGCAGGAGGAAGAGAGAGGCATGGAATGCCTTCAAAAGCATCGAAGAAATAGCTAAAAAGACAAAGAACCTCCGGCTCCAGGCACATCTCTTCAACTGCACCGTTCTCCCTGTATTAACATATGCCTCAGAGACCTGGGCCCTACAAAAGCAGGATGAGAATGCTATTCAGGTCTCCCAAAGAGGAATCAAAAGAGCCTTTCTTGGAATATCACTCCTCATTCAATTGAGAGAAGGATTCCAGAGCTCTGACCTACCTCGCTGTCCAGAGTCAGGGACGCTGTCTAGTTTGCCAAGGCATTCGAAAATCAGATGGGCTGGACATGTAATGCGATTTGGAGATGACCGCTGGACTAGAGCCGTTACTGACTGGATCCCACGGGATGCCAAAAGATCACGTGGCCTCCCACCTACAAGATGGTCAGACTTCTTAGTCAAGACCCTGAATGAACGGTTTGAGGCTCTTCGTATTCTGAAGCAAACAGATGCCATTGGGCTACACTGGCACGGGATAGGGTCAAATGAAAATGTTACTGGCACCCGCTCAAGCAAATCGATGAATAACAGGATGTCAAGTGATCAAGTGAAGTGGTTTGGTTGATATATAGATAATAGATAATATGAACATCATCTATTTTATGACCAAGTTAACTCTACATTTTATTTTTTATGATTTTTTAACATTCTAATATACTGCCGTGAGATATACAATTACGGAGCTGGTCATGATTTGATAGTGTTGCAGCACTCACCAGTGGCACCTTTTCCAATACAAGTGTCCCCAGATCGACAGATTCTTACCACTTCCCCTAGCCTGCAAGGCACCTTCTTCCTATCTTCCTTCTGTCTTTCCTTCCTCCCTTCCTTCCTTCCTTCCTTCCTTCCTTCCTTCCTTCCTTCCTTCCTTCCTTCCTTCCTTCCTTCCTTCCTTTCCTTCCTTCCTTCCTACCTCTTTCTTTCTTTCTTTCCTTCCTTCTTTCTTTCTTTCTTTTCTTTCTTTCTTTCTTTCTTTCTTTCTTTCTTTCTTTCTTTCTTTCTTTCTTTCTCTTTCTTTTCTTTTTCTTTCTTTCTTTCTTCCTTTTCTTTCTTTCCTCTTTCCTTTCCTTCCTTCCTTTCTTTCTTTCCTTCCTTCCTTCTTTTTCTTTCTTTCTTTCCTTCATTCCTTCCTTCTTTCATTCTTTCCTTCCTTCCTTCCTTCTTTCTTTTCTTTGTTTTTGTTTCTTTGTTTCTTTCTTTGTTTCTTTCTTTTCTCTCTTTCTTTCTTTCCTTCCTTCTCTCTTTCTTTCCTTCCTTCTCTTTTTCTTTCCTTCCTTCTTTCTTTCCTTCCTTTCTTTCTTTTGTTTCTGTCCTTCCTTCCCTCCCTCTCCCTTCTTTCTTTCTTTCTTTCTTTTCTTTTCTTTCTTTCTTTCTCTTTCTTTCTTTCTTTCTCTTTCTTTCTTTCTTTCTTCCTTTTTTGTTTTTGTTTCTTTGTTTCTTTCTTTTTTCTCTCTTTTTTCCTCTCTCTTTCTTCCTTCCTTCCTTCTTTTTCCTCCTTCTCTCCTCCTCTCCTCATCCTTCTTCTTTTCCTCCTTCTCCTCCTCCTCCTTCTTCTTCTCTTTTCTTCTTCTTCTTCTTCTTCTTCTTTCTCCTCCTCCATCTTCTATTTCTTCTCGTTCTTCTTCTCTTCCTTCCCACCTCCTCCTCCTCCTCCTCCTCTTCCACTTCCCACTTCTTCTCATCCTCCCCCCTCTTCTTCATCTTCTTTTTCCTCTTGTCTTGTTGTCTTCTTCTGCTTGTCTTCTTACTCTTTCTCTCCCTTCTATTACACATTGTGACTTGCAATTCACTCATTTAGGGATATTGTATATCTATCTATCTATCTATCTATCTATCTATCTATCTATCTATCTATCTATCTATCTATCATCTATCTATCTATCTATCTATCTATCTATCTATCTATCTATCTATCTATCTATCTATCTATCTATCTATCTACACGTGTATACATCTCTTTGCCTATGTTTATAGAATAGTTCTGGTCTGGTGTTGCCATTTCCCACAATTATTAGCATACTGATCCCTTCTCTATCTTGCTTAATTTCTGACCCACACACTCTTGTTGTAGATTCCAACCATTTCAAGTCCTACTGGCTTCAATTTTTCCTGTTTTTCGATATTAATTTCATACTGCTACTTGCTCTCCCTCTGTCCAGCCGCTTACGAGGTGCCCGGGAGGGATGGTGGGTCTAGCCCTGGCCCGCCACTCCAGCAGAGCCTCACAACAAGCCAGACGACCCCCCACTCCATGAGGGCTGCCATTTTCCACATCCAGACTTCGCCCTTGTCAGAACTTCACCCAGCAGTCGAGCCTATCACAAACAGGTTCATCGACACCCACCCTGTAGCAGTTTTTTTTTTTCAATCCAGCCCAGGTATGCTGATCCAGAGACTCACAGACATGGGGAAGAGCTGCTACTTGCTCTCCCTGTGCCCAGTCACTCACGAGGTGCCCAGGAGGAATGGTGGGTTCTAGCCTTGGCCCGCCACCCCAGCAGAGCCTCGCAACAAAGCCAGACGAACCCCCCCACTCCATGAGGGCTGCCATTTTCCACATCCGGACTTCCCCCTCATCAGCACTCCACCCAGCAGATGAGCCTATCACAGCCTGGCTCCTGTGGCCAATTTTGGCGCGTGTTTTATCAGTAAATGCTGTATTTAGAGGTGACTACAAGAGCATTCCACCCGCATGGCAAGCTGTCTGTGTCGTATTTGATATGCCAAATACCTGTAACAATTATATTAGGTCATTTTCATGACCTTATATAGTGGTTTGAGGTTCTTTATGTTCCTAGAGAAAGCAGATGCCCTTGGGCTCTGCTAGCATGAGACAGGACATATGGAGATATTACTGGTGCCCGCTCCAGCAAATAGATAATGAACGGGAAGATAGTGATAGTGACTGTTTTAAATTATTTTATATCCTTCAAATGAATGCTGCAAGTATTTTCATCTTCTATTTCTCACAAAGCCCTAGTCTTAAGTTTTCTAGTTCCTATTGTCCCATTCATAAAAGCATTAGTAATTCTATAACTTTTACAACAGCAATATCTAAGTATCTCTCATACTATAATTAGAATGTATTGTTTCTTTGGTTGGGCAAAAGCCAAAAAATACTTTTTGCTCCCAAGAGCCCAGCATATGTCATTTTTAATCACTATCACTATCACTATCACCATCTTCCCGTTGATCATCTATTTGGTAAAGCGGGCACCAGTAATATCTCCATATGTCCTGTCTCATGCTAGTAGAACCCAAAGGCAACCGATTTCTCCAGGAACATAAAGAGCTTCAAGGGGCCAGCGATAGCCCAGTGGGTAGGGCGTTTGCCTTGCGCGCTGGTGACCCATGCTGGCCTGGGTTCGATCCCCGGCATCCCATATGGTACCCGAGCACCGCCAGGAGTAATTCCTGGGTGCAGAGCCAGGAGAAGCCCCCTGAGCATTGCCGGTGTGACCCAAAAAAGAAAAAAAAAATAAAAGAGCCTCAAGCCATTATATTAGGTCATGGGAATGACGTAATATAAATGTTACTGGTATTTGGCATATCAAATACAACACGAGCAGCTTGCCAGGCTTGCCGTGCGGGTGGCATACTCTTGTAGTCACCTCTAAATAAAGCAATTATTTATTTAGACCCAAAAAAGCGAAAGAAAAGAAAGAACAGACGGTGTCCAGGTGGTGAGGTCATGAGCAGTCAGGCTGCCTGGTCACACCCATCTGCTCCGCACTGACTCCTCTCTGCTCTAAATCCTCTCCTGCCCAGCCACTCCCCTCACTAGTCTGGAACATGCATTGTTCACTTCCAATACCTACATGCTTCTACCCTTAGTGTATGCCAACCACTCTTCAACCACTTGATATATATTAATCTGACTTTCACATAATACAGATAAAGTAACTGAAACACGGAAGTTAATTACTTGCCCAGCTTCACTCTGTTGGCAAGTCAAACTCCAAAAGCTCAGGGGCTGGAGTGGTAACACAGTAAGCAGAGTGCTTGCATGTCATGTTCGATCCCTGGCACACCACACAGTCCCGAAGCACCACCAGGAATGATCCCTGAGAGCAGAATTCAGGAATATGGCCTGAGCACCACCAGGTGAGCCCCCCACACACAACCCCTCACACACACTCCAGAAGCTGTGTTTTTTTTTTTTTTCTTATTAGGTCACACCTGATGATGCTTAGGGTTACTCCTGGCTCTGCACTCAGGAATTACTCCTGGCAGTGTTCAGGGAACTATATGGGATGTCGGGATCGAACCTGGTTAGTCGCCAGCTGTACTATCACTCCAGCCCCAGAAGCTGTGCTCTCAATAGTGGACTTGCTCTTCTCAACAGCTATGCTCATATGAAGGGCTTGTCCCTCCCTCTTAGGCAGAGCAGAGGAGGGGATATGTTCATCTACATGCTCCAGAACCAGAGGGAATACAAGAGACAGAGTCCAAATAACTGGAGCTCATGTTTTGCCAAAGGTCAGGTTTGATCCCTAGTGCCACACAGTCCCCTTAAGAGCAACAAGGACAACCTCCACCCCCTTGTCTAGAGCCATGAGCCCCTGAACACTACTGGGTGCAGCCAAGACGTAAAATGCAATCAGTCAGTGAGGTCAGCAGGACAGACAAAAGTCCTGACAACTAAGCTGCCATTTGAGGCTGCACTTGGGTTTGCATTCAATGCCTCATTTTTAATAAGAACAGTATTTTTATCATACCGGTGTGAATCTTGATTTATAAATTAAAATTGAATTTAACATTTTTATCAACCATAGTCATTTGTGCTTTTGTTTTGAATCCATTTATAGATGCATTACATACATTCTTATATCAACTACAATTCCAAAAATAGATAACATTTAAAATCAAACATATTTGGACAGGGAAATAGCAAAGTGAATAGGGAACTTGCCTTGCATTCAGGTGACCCCTGTTTGATTTCAATTCTGCACATGGTACCACCTGAGCAACACTAGTGATCCCTGAGCACAGAGCTGAGTGCAGCCCTGAAGACTGCTGAGAGCCATCCAAAAATATATATAAGTAATAAAACAAAATATATTTTAAAAATATTAAACAATTAAGAATTAAAGATTGCTTTTATGCAATATTTAATTTTAAATGTCTTTAAAAAACTAGTGCTATAGTGTCATTGAGAAAACCTTTTAGTTTTTATTGTCCCTTGCCTTATGTGAAGAATAGCAGCATCACAGAACATTGTGCTGAAAATAGCGTTAAAATGCCGCCTGACAATTTTCATGTAGTAAAGCGTGGCTGGTTCAGATTTAGTCCAATAGAATGCTATCACTTTATGTAAATAATAAATTGTATCATTCCGAATAGTATAACTGCAGTCTCTAGTTATTAAAGCAGTTTACTCTTCATTCAAGAATATTAAATCTCTGGCAATAGTAATAAAGGAACATTTACAGAATGTAAGTAACTATTTTATTGCTTCAGGTACCCTTCTACTCTCACTCTTAAACTTAAATGATACCACATTAACCCCAGAAATATTTAGAAACCCAGGGGCCACTACTGAAGATATTCAACCTATAATGTGGGCTTCAGAGTGCTAATAGGGGTTATATGAGATCTATTCAGTGGCCTTGATTGCAAAACATGTTCATTTTGACTTAGGATAGTCAAAACATATACTTTCACTCTCCTTTAAGCCCCAAATCTTCACAATTTCATTTTTTTTCATTTAATCATTTATCAAAGAACCTCCGACTCCGGGCACATCTCTTCGACTCCACCGTTCTCCCTGCATTAACATACGCCTCAGAGACCTGGGCCCTACGAAAGCAGGATGAGAATGCTATTCAGGTCTCCCAGAGAGGCATCGAAAGAGCTATGCTTGGAATATCACGTCTCACTCAAGTGAGTGAAGGAATCCGGAGTTCTGACCTCCGTCGCTATTCCAGAATCAGGGACGCTGTCTCATTTGCCAAGGCATCAAAAATCAGATGGGCTGGACATGTAATGCGATTTGGAGACAACCACTGGACTAGAGCCGTTAGAGACTGGATCCCATGGGATGTCAAAAGATCACGTGGCCGCCCACCTACAAGATGGTCAGACTTCCTTGTTAAGACCCTGAACGAACGGTTTGAGGCTCTTCATATTCCCCAATCAACCAGATGAATTGGGCTACATTGGCACGTGATAGGGTCCAATGGAAATGTTACTGGCGCCCGCTCGAGAAAATCGATGAATAACGGGATTCAAGTGATCAAGTGATCAATCATTTATCTTTGGTTGGGGGCCATACCCAATAGTTTTGGAGTGACTATTCCTGGGTCTTGTTTGGAGGCCTCTCTTAGGGTGCTTGGGGACTGTGCGCTGCCAGAGATCAAACTTGAGCCTCTCCTAAGCAAAGTATATACTTGCTTCTTTATGGCATCTTTCTGACCTATTTCATTGTTTAAATTTAAAATTAAATTTACAATCAAAATAATTCCTAGCTTCCGTGCTGGAGGTGCTACTTACACTTTAGACATGCATTAATTGTGGTGTTATATAGAACTGAAAAAGAAAAGACAATAAAAGTTTCTTTCTTCACTCAGAAAAATCTAGTTTTATTTATTTACTATAAAACATTTAGTATAGCTTTAAGTTTTTTCTTTCTTTATGCTCATTTACAACTTTTCAATTAATCAACTCTCTTAACATTTTACCTTTTTCATGTGTCACTAGTGGTAATTTTTAGTGGAACATGAAAAGGATATTGATGCCTTGCAAGAGGCCAACCCAGGTTTAATATGACCTCCAGAGCACTGCAAGGAGTAATCCTGAATGCAGAGCCAGAAGTAACCCTGAGCATCACCGGGCGTGACAAAAAAAGTCCCCAAAAAAGAGAAAAGGATATTAAAGTAGTCTTCATGGATAGGGGGAAAAGTATTTTAATGTATTTCAAAATACATTAAAATGTATTTTGAAACTCCCTCAGGTTTTGAAAAGTGTTACCTGGTTGTCATATTAAAAACATTTGTCAGCCTACAATTTACAAAATGAATGAATAGATTTTAGTGTATATTTTAAATAAAAATAATACAATACACATTAAAATATACTGAAGACTGGAGAGATGTATGGCTGAGGTGCTACCTAGTTTGCAGGTAACCCAGATTCGATCCCCAGGATGACATATGGCCAATTAATTCCTCTCAGGGCTGTTATGTGTGTGCAGTCAGGAGAAAGTTCTGAGCACAGAGGATATGTCCTCAAAAAAAAAAAAAAATCAACTGATCAATAAATAAATATAAATTTAAAAAGTAAATATACTTAACAGTTTTACAATTTAACATGCTATGTTATAATTCATATGCCAAAAGTTGAGCATGTTAATGGAGGTTTGAAATGTGCATTCTTGCTTTTTTAACATATCCTGTGTTCTGGTTCTTGGAACTGTGTCAACAGAATGGCATCGAATCAGAGCCTACAGAAATGGTAAGAGGAACTTGTGAATGAGAACTGTGGCAATCAACAAACCCTCAACACACCTTCCAGCTCATGGCATAAATGTTACCAAGGGCCGGAGCTATAGTCCAGCGGGTAGGGCGTTTGCCTGGCACGTGGCTGGCCTGTTCAGGCCCGGGTTCGATCCCCGGCATCCCATATGGTCCCCTGAGCACCGCCAGGAGTAACTCCTGAGCATTGCCGGGTGTGACCCATAAAGCAAAAAATAAAATAAAATAAAATAAATGTTACCAAGAGCAGCTGTGGTCATCCTAAACTATCCCAAATTAGTAGCTCTAGTAGAGGCAGAGACTTATGGCAAATAGGATCAGGAACTTTGGGTTGACTTGTTTGATATAATTCGATAGATTTTAAGCCAAAATGATTGAAACACATGCACACACATGCACATTCACTTAAAATAAAACTTGAATAAAACTAAATAAAGGTAAACATTGTTAAGCATCTTACTTAATGAATAATTTACTCTTGCCTTCTATAACTTGGAGAAGACAACTTTCTATGCCTATGACACCAAGTCCTATACATGCTAGACACCCACTCTTTTGCATTTCTTTAAAGAAAGAATCTTACTTCCATGTGGTGAACTTGGATAAAATCTGCGTTCAGTAATTGTTTTGCATTTTTTGAGAAAAGCCTGTAAAGTAAAAAGCTTCCAAATTTTTAAACTGTAATATTCTTTATGATCTACTCTCCTCCCTGATCTTCCACATCTGCCCTGGTGCTGCTCCGTTTAACTTTATGGACTATCCTGAAAACTAATGATTCCTAAAGGTTAAGGTTTTTCAATGAATATAAAGTCATGAATATTAGTTCTCTCCTTGATAGGTTCATGGTCTATAACAAATTCCACTTTAGGTATTTTCCTTTACTTGATAATAAGGAAGGACGAGAATCTGTATTTCTAACTAAGGCTTTAGCACTAGAATTAGAATGAAGTGCTATTAAAAATATATATATATATATTTATATATATATATATCAAAGGTTAAAAGTAGGTACTAGTGATTCTGCAGAGGCACACTCAATTGAAGGTTTATTAAAACCCCTATGTTCCCCTATGTTTATGTAACATAGGGGAAGCACATTTATAATTGATAATCATCTATGGAACAATAGAATTTAAAGTGCTCCATCATTCCTAATAAAAGACTGGGTTGCTTAATCACAGGTTACTCAACTGTACTAAGTTAATTAAATTGTCTTCTTGAAAATAGTTTTACTAGAAATGCTAGTTTTATTAAACTGGATCTTTAAGCTTCTATTTTGGCAAAAATATGCATCTTTGTGTTGAGTTTCCATTCATTGTCTTGTCATATTCTTAAAATGCCACATAGATTTATATAGATATATATATGCCCTAATAATAAGGTCAAAGAAATTATATGCTCAAGATAATGAAATTATACACACTTTAGCCTCTCAGTAGCAAACTCTCAATTTCCATGAAAGAATTTTGAAAATTCGGGCGGGAGCGATAGCCCAGCGGTAGGGCATTTGCCTTGCACGCAGCTGGCCCATGCCGGCCCAGGTTCGATCCCCGCATCCCATATGGTCCCCCCGAGCACCGCCAGGAGTAATTCCTGAGTGCAGAGCCAGGAGAAACCCCTGAGCATCGCCGGGTGTGACCCAAAAAGCAAAAAAAAATAAATAAACAAATAAATAAAAAGAATTTTGAAAATTCGGTGTTCTTTTTGAAAAACTAAAAAAGATACCTTAATCGTGGTTGGTTTATCACTTGTCACTTGTCTTCCTGTTGTTCATTTATTTGCTTGAGTGGGCACCAGTAATGTCTCCATTTGTTGAGAATGAGGTTCATTATTGTTACGGTTTGGGCATATGGAATATACCATGGGTAGCTTGCCAGGCTCTGCCCTGGCTCTGGTTTCATCCCAGGGGGCCCAGTCTTTTCTATGTCAGGCCATCAACCCTCCAGGGCCCACAGGGCAGATTCCTGGGTGTAGACAACCTGTCTCCTGTCTGCCACCTGCTGACACAGCCAGGCACCTCAGCCACACCTGCAATGCCTCGAGGGGCAGGTGGTTGGTTTATACTGGTGCAAAATATTATTGGTTCATTTGTCATATTTTTAGAACTACATAATTGCAAATGGAGGCTTCAGGTAAGCAGAGAAAAGTGAGCTAGAGGGATAGATAGTACAGGAGATAAACGCTATTGCTTTGCATGCTGCTGATCAAGATTCTATCTATCTCTGGCAACATGTGGTCCCCAGAACCCCACCAGGAGTGACTCTTGAGCAGAGACTGGGGTAAGCCTTGAATATAGCTGGGTGAGTCCCAAAATCCAAATAATTAAAAATCCTAGATCTAAAATCTTAAGAATTACAATGCACAATCTAGGTTTGCAGGTGTGATGTTGGGGGTAGGAAGAATGCTGGTAGGGCATGTGTCTAAACCAAGCAAAGAAAAAATATTCTACCTCACTTGATTGAGTGACCTAAAATACAGATCTTCTTCAATTTACTATAGTGATGTATTTTGAGACAACAATTTTAAGAAGAAAATATCATAAATAAATATTACTTCACAATATCTCATCAAAGAATCATCGGTATTTGGCCAAACCCAAAACTGTTTAGAGAAATCACAGTTACAACTAAACTAAGTTTCCTAATATAAAGCATATTTTATAATAAAGTCTTGAGTATATCATGTAACTTACTGACTACTAAAAAACAAAAGAATAAATATAATAAAAAAACAAAAGAATGTTGCAATTCAGTGTTTGAAGGAGATGTTCTAAAACACTTAATGTTTTTGCACTTATCATAAATTTGAAAAACCTAAATCAGGACCCTCGAATGGTCTTTCAGAATTTTCTTTTCTCTGTTTACAATGTTATAGCTGTAACCTTACAGGGAATTTTTTAATATTACTGAATTTAGGTGAAACATTCAAGAAAATATTTTATTTTGATATTTATATAAATCTTATAATTGTCTTTTGATAATCTGACTTTTGGTTCAGCATTACTTTACCACAAATAAAATTTTAATTGATATATGATTGAATTACTTGAAGCAGTTTCATTTTTCTCACTATTATTTTGCTCTATACAGCATTAAGTATCCTCCAACTGAAATTTACTCAAAAACGGTGCTGGTAAGGTGAAGTAAATCAGATGATATATCTTCACATTTTACACATACAAAAGAGAATAAATTTATTCCCAATTATCATATTTATGTTCCATTTATATGTAAACATTTCTTATTTTATGCAGATTGACTATAATTATGAAGTTTTATAATCATAGTAGGATACAAAGTTCTTACATTTTAAGCAGTAGAGATGAATGATGTACTAATTATATTCACTTCTTCAGATTTACAGTTTTAAAGTTTAGTAAACAGAAAATCTAAATGTAAGCTACTATATTAAAGTCAATGCTTCCAACAGCAACATTAATGAATTAAATTTTAATATTCTATAAAATAAAACTTTGACATTATTTAGATAATAATTAAAGTGTCATCTAATCCATAATCATATAGCTTTAACACTATAACTCAGTAAATCAAATAATTAAAATGTACAAAAGCAATATTATATTATCGTCAAGAATATTTATATGTTTGTTCACCTGATCATTTGACTTATGTTGACTTTAGCTTTCTATAATAAACCTATAACTTTGATAACATATCACTGTCATGTACTGTCTCCCGCACATGAGCTCGCGGGCCCCAGTAAATCTCCATAGTCTGTCTCTGCTATAGGCCCAAGGCACTGCTTGCTCCAGGAACATAAAGAGCCTAATCATTCGGAATGAGGTCAAATTTACTGGTATTTGGCATCAAATACAACCGGAGCCAGGCTTGCCCAAGTACTTGTAGGCACTCAAGAACAATTTGACCCGCGCGCGCCGCGGCGCGATAGCTGGCGGTGAGGTCGGGAGAGCCGCGGGAAATGGAGGCCCTGGGGGTGTGGCTTGTCAGGCTCGCGGATGTGGGCCAGGGCTAGAACCCACCATCCCCGGCGCCCGTAGCGGCTGGTCACAGGGAGAGCCAGTCAGCCGCCCCATTTTGAGTCTCTACCGCTACCTGCTGGATTAGAAACAAAAATGTTTATAAATACAAGTTCCAAAACGAAACTTTAGTCACAATGAAATATGTAAAGTCATTTGAGTTTCACCAATATTTATTTTATTAATTTTTTAATGTTTTAATTTGTATTAATTTATTTTGGTTTTGGGGTCACATCTGACAAAGCTCAGTATCTATTCTTGGCTCTTCACTTAGCAATCCCTCCTGGCAGTGCTGGGGTACCATATGTGATGCCAGTACTTGAATCCAATTTGGCCATATTCAATCCAAGGGCCTGACCCTAGTGTGCTATTTCTCCATCCCCTTCACCAATATTTTGATCCCAGATGACAGTTTTCTTCAGACAAAATTTAAAGAAAAACAAGGTTATCATATATTTACTATTTTAATTTTCATGCATCCCAGTTTTAGATAAAGACTAAATTAAGAGTAAACAATGTATAGTCATCAAGAGAACAAACATTTGTAAGGAAAATAGTGAAATGATAAGATTGACAAAAATATACTCAGCATGTTTATTTATTCATTAAAAATTATAGGTTCATCATTTATGCAATATAAACTTTCCAAGCTTAAATAGTCAAACTTTATAAATTGATTTGTGTCTTAAAAAGAGGGCACAATGATTTTGTGACAAACTACTGTATTGTTTTCATCACAAGCAACGCTGGGTCAAAGACTTCTTGTGTGACAGGAGAGAAGCTTATTTTTTTAATTTCAAATAAATTTTAGAATTTATTTGATAAGTTAGTATATTTTTCTATTTATTTATTTATTTATTTTTATTTTTATTTTTTTACAATTAAAAAAGTTCATGTTTGGGTTTTGGTCATACAGTGTTTCAGCACCCGTCCCTCCACCAGTGCCCATCTCCATACAAATAAAAAGATATACAATTAAAAAGTTCATGTTTGGGTTTGGTCATACAGTGTTTCAGCACCCGTCCCTCCACCAGTGCCCATCTCCATACAAATAAAAAGATATACAATTAAAAAGTTCATGTTTGGGTTTTGGTCATACAGTGTTCCAGCACCCGTCCCTCCACCAGTGCCCATCTCCCACCACCAACGTCCCGGTTCCCCCCCCTTCCCCAGCCCTGCTCCATGGCAGGTTCTTTATTTCTTGCCTTAGGAGAGAAGCTTATTATATGAAGAACTAGGAGAAAAGATAGTTGTTACTATTAGCCTACTTGCAAAAAGGAAAGTGTGGAGTAATAGTGCTAAGCACTTAACTCGCGGATGAATTACTCACATGCCCTCTGAAGGGAGTAATAAATGTTTATACAGAGGCCAAAGGCCACAGTTACCCTAGTAAGTCTTCAAACATGAAAATAGAAAAACTGGGAAGTAGTGTTTCCACATAATTTTCAATTCTGAGTTGTCTAACTTGGATTTACTATTGCATAAGAAAATTTTAAAACCTTAAAATACATGAATTTCTTGTACATTTGTCCAAACTGACTCAAGGAGACAAATTTCAATATGAAATATTGATGCATGTTTATAGCAACGATCTGTTAAAAGTTTTGCAATCATTTTTGAATGATATAGGAAGAGTTTTAAAAACTGGAAATATACTCCATAACTTTCAACTACCAACTTATGAGTCAGAACCAATCTAATAGAAAAATTCTGCTGACCTGTGGAATACTATTAACATTTATGTAAATTACAGGAGTACCATGTATTAAGAGACAATAATGTTTGTGCAGACTGACAGTACATACCCTAGACTGGTGATTGAAAACCATATGACACAGTTAATATTGCCTCTTCCCTCTCTCCTTACAGAGGAAATAAATAATAAAAATCAATTTGCTAGGCAGTAAGTATTGTGTAATTCAGGAATATGGTACCAATATCAGATATTATTTGGTGACATATTTTAAATGAGACGGAAGGAAGAGATGAATTAATAATGGCACAAAACGTATTATTTGGAGAAAAGGAAGAAAATGAGTAGAGACTTGGAATTAATGAGAAGAAATTGGAGGTGGGGGATATATTTATTCGTAGACACTTTGATTTTCATTTACTGTTAGCCAAACATGTTTGAACTCTTACAAATCCAGAAAGTAATAGAATAGCTAAGTATTTGCTTTGGAGAAAACACAAAAACTGTTTGCTAGAACTGTGAAAGCTCATGGCACTGTAAGGAGACAAAAAAAGTGGTGGGTTGTTTTTCTTTGGGGACAAAAGCAACGGTGCTCAGAGTTTCCTATTGACTTGCTCAGGGATCACACCAGGTGAGGTACACCAGGGATCCAACCTGGGACAACTGTATGATAGAAAACTGCCTTAACTACTGTATCTTTTCTCTAGCATGCCCCAAATTATGTTAAAAATAAATCATCAGAAGAAACCCAGAAAAATAGAGAAATTATATCATTGTTTAGGATAATGTTCCTAAAGTGGCAATATCAAAAGGAATTAATCACATAAAACAATTTAATGAATGCTATTTCTGATATAAGTCAATGATAACTTGGTCAAAGTGAACCTAGAAAAAGAGCAAAACTGGGATCAGGTAAAACTGAGCTCAGGTAAAACTGGACTCAGTGAATGCATTCACTCCCATGAAACATTTATGCTTAATGAGATATGCAGTGATTAGGGAGTTTGAAACAAAGCACTTATTTTTATGATGTTATGGTAATAATATTTCACCCAGTTTTAAAATATGGAAAAAAAACTCTTTGCAATAAAGAGGTACAAAACAGGAAAGGTATTCTTTAAGGAGCTAGAAGATATTGACTTGTGCTTCCTTAGGAAGTAAAATCATAGAGATAAGAAAATGGTTTCCTAAAATAGATATTTAAGGGGGACTTTATTGTAAACTAGAAACCAGAATGCTGGAGTCTAAATATAGAATTCTGCATTGGAAAGCCAAAAAAGTAAGGGTCCTTTCTGCTTGATCTCTGTTCTTCATCTTAAAGACTTTTCTCTTAAAAACGTCCTTTACCATATGATAAGAGGTTAATCACTTCACTTGATCACTTGACATTCCATTATTCATCCATTTGCTGGAGCAGGTGCCAGTAACGTTTCCATTTGACCCTATCATGTGCCAGTGTAGCCCAATGGCATTTGCTTGCTACAGGAATACAAAGAGCCTCAAACCTTGTTCCTTCAGGGTCTTGTTAATATTCAGGATATATCAGGCACTGGCAGAATTTTACAACAAGAAATCAGCCAACCCCATCAAAAATGGGGAGAAGAAATGAACAGAAGCTACGAAAGGGAAGAAATTTGAAAGGCCAAAGACATATGAAAAAATGCTCATCATTACTAATTGTTGTGGAGATGCAAATAAAAACAACAATGAGATATCATCTCGCACCACAGAAATGACAGATATCCAAAACAGCAAGAACAACAATTGCTGGTGTGGATGCTGGGAGAAAGGAATTTTTTTTTTTTTTTGTATTTTATTTGTATTTTATAACCCCACAATGCTCAGGGGTTTTCCTGGTTTTGCACTCAGGAATTACTCCTAGCGGTGCTCGGGGACCATATGGGATGCGGGGGATAGAACCCAGGCTGGCATGGGCTGGCCACATGCAAGGCAAATGCCCTACTTGCTGGGCTTTTGCTCCGGTCCTGAGAAAGGAACTCTTATCCAACGTTGGTGGGATTGTCGACTGGTACAGACTTTTTGGGAAAGAAATATGGATATTCCTCAAAAAATAAGAAATTGAGCTCCCATTTGAACCAGCCATACTACTCCTGGGAACATACCCTGGGAGGCTAAAAACGCAAATCAGAAACAACATTTAAACTTCTATGTTCATAGCAGCACTATTTACAATAGCCAGAATCTGGAAACAACCAGAGTGCCCTAGAACAGATGACTGTATAAAGAAACTTGGTATAACTACACAAAGGATACTATGTAGATGTTAGGAAAAATGAAGTTGTGAACTTTTCCTATAAATGGATTGACATAGAAAGGATAATGTTGAGTGAATTTGGCCAGAGGGAAAAGGACAGATATACAATGACTGCATTTATTTGTGGGATGTTAAAAAAATAGTAGGATACCCATATCCAAGGCCAGGCAAAACATGGATCAGGAGGTCTTGTCAGTGGGTGGAATCTACCACAAGTGTGTGGTAGTCAGAGTGGAGTAAGACAGAGAAGGAAACAATGTGCTAATAATTGTTGGAAATTTCAATACCAGACTAGAACTGAGCATTGAATATAGGCAAAGGGATTTATATAATAACCTCGAAATGTATGTATTGCAAGCCACAATGTGTAAGAGAGGGAGAGAAACAGAGAGAGAGGAAGAGAGAGAGGAAGAGAGAGAGATAGAGAGAGAGAGGCAAAGTGCCTGCCATAGAGGCAGGCGAGGGGAGCGGGGAGGGAATCAGGGGACACTGGTGAAGGGATGGTGCTGGAACTATGTATGACTGAAACTCAAACATGACGCTTAAAAAAAACTTAATTATAAAATTTAAAAGTAATAAAGTCTTTTACAAACATGTTCATCCCAACAAACTAGCCCCTTTGATATAAGTCCATGAGCCAGTTAGTCTCCTGACCTCATACTCCACCTCCCCATTTCCATTTCTTTTTTAATCCTCCTGGTGCCCTGCTTTAGACTTGTTCACTAGGGCCTGTTCCCTAGAAGAACTTAAGATTCAAGATTCAAAATTGGGATTTTGAAGAAATAAGAAAAAGTGTATAGGAAATCTTTATTATTTTACAGACTCACCTGTGTCTCATCTTCCTTTGGCTTAAATGAACTTTACTACTTCTGAGTGTTAGTTAATGAATGATGAGGAAGTTGAAGATAAAAATATGTTACTTTAATAATCCATGAACGAATTTAATACCCTAATTAGCTCTATAATTCTGATGTATTTGAACTAAGAAATTTTGTTCACATTGGAGGTTATATAGTTATAATACAATAGTAATACTAGTTTTTTCTTCACTTGACACATTAATGACATGATAAAGATGAGAGTGATTCACAGTAAAATAATCAGGATATGAAGATACAGACACAAACAGTGATGGCACTATTCTTAGACAGCTATGACTGAACCATGATATAGTAGACTGTGAAGCACTTCAACCTATTTCTTTAACATGGTGGGTAAAGAAATATATCCCAGATCAGTATAGCTTTGATTTGATAACATTCATAAGAAACATGAAACCATAAATATCGTTTTAGGTCCTTAAGATATGAAATTGAACAATGACATGAAATATGAGTTTCAACCTCAAATAATTTGGAAATAAATGAGTGCAGGTAATAGACTACATATGGGCATACAGTAAACAAGCAATGCTTCGTGCTTCATATTTAGCAGAAAAAAGCAATATCCTTCCTGGCAATAAAGTACACAGGTAGCTTCAGTCAGAACACATGTGAGGTGAAAAAAATTGGTATGCTTTGTCACCTGTATATCTCAACAAAAAATAATCTAATAACAATATGAGATAAATTTATCTCAGGAAATCATGGCAATCCTTTATCAATTATAGTAATAAGCGACTGTGGCGTTTTATACTGAATTCTAACTCCTATTTCCTATATTTTCCCATTTTTTGTATTAATTATTAATTTACCACAAATTTAGTTATTCATAATTGAATTTCAGTAATACAGTGTTTCAACCAGGATCCCTTTAGCAGTGTCTACTTTCCTCTTCCAATGTCCCCACCCTCCCTCACCTGTCTATAGGAGAGGCACTTTTTATAGTTTTTAAATATTTTGACACTTCCAGTGTATATTCAAAGGAATGGTAGGGCTGGGTTAAATGAGAGCTAAATTTTAGTTTCTGGAGGAATATCCATATTGTTTTCCGAAAAAGGCTGTACCAGTTGACATTCCCACTAACAATGGATGAGAGTCCCTTTCTACCGCATCCTGGCCAGCACTTACTGTTTTTGCTCTTTAGGATATGTGCCAGTCTCTAGGGTGTGAGTTGATATCTCATTGCTATTTTGATTTGCATCTCTATAATTAGTAATGATGAACATTTTTCATATGCCTTTTGGCCACTTTCGAATTTCTTCTTTTTCAAAGCTTCTCTTTATTTATTCTCCCCTTTTTTTGATGGGGTTGGTTGGTAGTTTTCTTCTTGTAAAGTTCTACCAGTGCCTGATATATCACTGTCTCACTGTATCACTGTCTTCCCTTTCATCATCGATTTGCTCAAGTGGGCACCAGTAACATCTCCATATGACCTGTCTCATGCAAGTAGAGCCCAAGGGCACCTGCTTGCTCCAGGAACCTCAAACCATTCCATCAGGTCATGGGAATGAGGTCTATAATAGTTACTGGTATTTGGCTTATCAAATACAACACGAGTAGCTTGCCAGGCTCTGCATGCGGGTAGCACGGGTCATATTATATTCTAATATAATCCCATTTAAAATCAAAGATGCCTAGGTTTCAGCCTTGAGCCCTGCCAGGAGTGATTCACAAACACAGAGTCAGGAGTAAGCCCTGAACACTCTGGGGTGCAGCCCCCCAAACTAAATAAAACAGACAAAAAAATCAGAGATGTTTTTGAAAAATCAGAGATACTTGATAACATAGAAATGATTTAAAACGGGTCTGGAGTGATAGCCCAGCGGGTAGGCAATTTGCCTTGCTCGCATGCCAGCCTGGGTTCGATCCCCAGCATCCCATATGGTCCCCGAGCACCACCAGGAGTAATTCCTGAGTGCAGAGCCAAGAAACCCCTGAACATTGCCGGTGTGACCCAAAAACCAAAAAAAATAAAAAAGATTTAAAATACGAGAAGGAGGCCAGAAATTGATCCCCAGGACCACGTGAGCCCTGAGCACCACCAGAGTAACTCAAGAGTAACTGTGGTTACTCAAAGTTACTACAGAAAAGACCAAACCAGACCACAGAAAAAGCGGGCCAGAGTAACCCATTGCTGAGCTGCGGGTAGATCATGAAGTCACTATGGGAGGCGAGCTCAGACAGACTCAGGTCGGCTCTGCCCAGCAGCCCTGCTCTCTGGACCTTCTCCACTACCCAAGATCTCTGCACTCTACTTTCATAGCAGTGCTATTTCACAATAGCCAGAATCTGGAAACAACCATGTCAGGGGCCCTGGCTAGCAGACCCCAGCATGAATAAGGGAGACCAGGATCTTGCTGAACTTCATCCCTACAAAAAGGAGAGGGAAGGACTTGGAGAATCTTCTGCCTTCCTTCTGCTGAGGAAGGAAAGACACCAATGCAATGGGGGGGTTCTGGATAGCAGTTTCCTGTTGGGGGAACACCGCGGGGTCCCCGACAGTGCCGGGAAGCGAGTTCCCTTCTACCTCCGAAGCAGACAGGGAATGAAGACTCAGGAATCCTATGCAGTTTTAAAAGGCTTTACTTATCACAGGTTCAGGCATACAAGTCAGCAATAGGAGAAACCCTGTGCTTAGGATTCCCAGCTAGAACCCCAGACACATGTAGGCGAGATGGTGGTCACCATGTGTTAAGGCCCTGTAAAAAGGAGAAAAAGACTAGACTCCCAAGAAGGGTGCTAGCTCACAAAGAGAGAGCCCAAAAAGGGAGCATGAGAGAGAGAGGAAGCAGGCTGGTTTTATACCCTGCAACTCAGACCCCCACTATTATGGAAACCAGGAAGGGTCAAATGCCCTCAGGTAATTTCTCCCAGCACCTCACCTAGGCTCTATTATATGCTAATGTTTTGAGCCAATATCTGCCTGAAAATGCCTTTATAGGGTAGAGAAGGGGGGTTTCTGAGATGGCATGTCTCTGTACCAAAGACTAATACTAATGCCGGTTAAATATTTCTCCAAGCCTTCACAAGTCTCATCTACTTCACGGTAGTTTTGTGTTTTAATTGCCTTTGAGTAATCAGGGAGCCATGCTTGCTTGCTTGGAGGCAAACAGCATTTCTCTCTGGTCTAATTACTTAGAGACCCAACGTGGCCAGGCAAATATGCTGGTAAGATCTAGCTAGTCCCACGATGATTGTAGTAGCATGAGAGAATATTTATACCAGCTAGTTCAGAATACATGGTCAGATAAACTGCCACATTTAGACTACCCTATTATCTACGAAGTGATTTGCAGGAGGCAATCCAGAGCAGATGCAGAGGCTCTTAGAGGAGTCCTGCAACAGTTCCCATTTACTGAGCATAGCTTAGGCCTGTCATACAAACTTTTCTGGGTTGAGGGGATACAAAGAACAAATAGCATCCTGAGCCATTAAAAAAAAGTATTCAGAAGTAAAGGCACACATCCTGTCCTGTAAACAAGTGCTTTCTCTTGTGGATGTAAACATTTGGATTTTTGGAAGTTTTAATACCTGGAAAACAGAGCCCACTTCTGGGTCCCACCCTTAGGCCCTTATGGTGGGAATGAGCCAGGTCTGAGACTAGCCATTAGTGCCCAACATCCCCCTTTTTTTTTTAAATGGGGTAGTGTCGGGGCGCTCTGCCAGGGTCCCCGACAGTGCCGGGAAGCGAGTTCCCTTCTACCTCCGAAGCCGGCGAGGAATGGATGAAAACTCAGGAATCCGATGCAGTTTTAAAAGGCTTTACTTATCACAGGTTCAGGCATACAAATCAGCAAAAGGAAAAGCCCGGTGCTTTGGATTCCAGGCTAGAACCCCAGCCACGTGTAGGCCAAGATGGCGACCACCACGTGTAAAGGCTTTGAGAAAGGAGAAGCAGACTTCCAAGCAGGGCGACACGCTTGGAAGAGCCCCCAAAAGAAGCACGTGAGAGTGAAAACCGGCTAGTTTATACCCCTGCAACTCAGACCTTCCTCCCACTGTTATGGAAAGCAGGGAGGGTCAAATGTCCTTAGGTAATCCCTCCCTGCACCTCACCTAGGCCCTTTATTATGCTAATGTTTTGAGCCAAATGCAGCTGCCCTTAAAGGAGTCCTGCAACAACTCCCCCTGATTAGTTTACTAATAAAAATTGAAAAGGTAAGAAATATTTAGTAATGTACAGAAAATTAAGATAAGAAAAAAAAATTCCAATTACAAAATGATAATACATGTTACTTTAGGATCCTAACTTGTTTTTGGACCCAAAGCAAAGTTCAAGACAAAGTGTTTCTAGCTGTCTGATTATAACGGACTATAGTTTGCACTGTCCATAATTTGTGAGAGTCAATTTGCTATATTTTATGTAAAGTCGGGTGTCTGGAACAAAGTCTGTGGGGCTACTTCTGGAACAGCAATAGCGGTGATCATATGAGTATGAGTCTCTGGAGAGCAGCAATCAGGAACTCCTTGAATTGTCAGGAACACTGGATCGGGTCTCAGGAACACTGGAACAAGTATCTCGAATTCTGGAACAGGAGTCTTGAGTGCTGGAACAGGTGTCTGGAACATTGGTGTAATATCTCGAACTCTGGAACAGGAGTCTTGAGCGCTGGAACAGGTGTCTGGAACATCGGTGTGGGCGTCTTGCAGGGCTTCTTTAGCAAGTGGACACTGGCACCGGTAACTGTACCTGTAGCTTAATTTTAGGCGAGACAAAAACACTTTTCAAGGTTAATCACAAGTAGAGATTTTAAGGCTTTGCAGGGATCCAAGTCTGGGATGGAGAAAAGAACATAAAGAAGCTCCAACATGGGTGGAGCAGGGAAATAAGTATGAGAATTGATGATTTTAAAATTGATAAATCTAGTGGATCAGCAGTGGAGCTGATGAATGTAATAGAGGTTTGTAGTGGTCAGAAATTGAGAAGGTAGTAGTTGAGACATAACATAGACACAACATTAATCACAAACATAATGGTGGCCACCACATGCACACACACATGCACACATACATTTGATCGATCAATATCTTACAGCTGTATATGTGACCCATCTAGGGTGATAAATGGTAACGAGTCAAGCGCTTTATGAATATAAAGCCGGCAAATGATGGTGAGAAAGTGTCTTTTCCTGTGAATAGAGCATTGGGAAAAATTATTTTTGCAAATTATTAAATTTTTTGTGAGCACTGTTTTAGGAGTCTCGGAGTATTGAGCACTGTAGCACAGGTTTACTGCATTCCAATATCTTATCCTGTGAACAGAATCATTAGAAAAACAATTTTTCATTGATTTAGCAAACTTTTTTTGTAATGAGCACTGTGATCAGAGTCCAAAGCCTCGAGCAACATAGAAGGAATCTGCAGCAGCCAAGTTCTTTTCCTGCAAATACCTGTGAGCAAAACATTAAAAAAGGAAACTCTAACATTAATCCTTGAAACATATGGACATTGAGCACTATGCTCAGAGTCCACCCATTTTTCCACCCTTTTTTTTTATAAGAAAGAAAACATTTAGGCTGTAAGGCAAGATATTAGACATGAACCATGATCACAGACTGCAAAACAAGATCATTATTAAAATGAACCAATCCAGGAGATTTAAACAGCAATTTGCAATTTAAAATTTAAGACTTTATATTGAAAGAATTAGTTGTTTTCTGATTCTTGGAGAATTCTAGTCTTAACAAGTCGCAGAGGAACCCAGAGTTTCTTGGCAGGGTTATCATCTGTAGAAATGAAAGCATAACCTCTTCCCCGAATGAGGAGGTGACCTGCAATCCATTTATCATCAATTTTCACCCAGATAGGTGAATTGACTGTTTTTGAGTTTGCATATCTTCTTGAAAGTGACGTTCAGCCGCGGTATAGGGATCTCCTTGAGGTATATTTAAGAAGTTTAAGGTGAATAATGTTAAAGATAAAGAATCCATTGGAGGCATACTTGTTTTTCGTTGCTTTAATAACTGAGTTTTAAGCGTTCTGTGGGCACGTTCAACAATTCCTTGTCCTTGTGGATTATATGGAATTCCTGTAATATGTTTGATCTGCCATTCCTCGCAAAAGGATTTGAAGGTTTTGCTGGTGTAAGCAGGACCATTATCTGTTTTTATGGTATGGGGAATACCCATGACGGAGAAGCACTGGAGTAAAAATGAACAAACAGATTTAGCTCTTTCAGACGTCATAGGAACAGCCCATATGAACCGGGAATATGTATCAATGACCACATGAAGGAAAGGTTTGTTGGGAAATAAGTTAGTATGAGTTATATCCATCTGCCACAATTGGTTTGTCTGTAAACCTCGAGGATTTGCTCCTGCTACATGAGATGTACAATGTAAAGGAGCACAGACAGGACAGTTGCGGACAATTTGTCTAGCTTGTCTCCATGGGATGCCATGGTGTACATGAAGGCGGCGGGCATTTGTATGTAGAGTCTGGTGCTCTTCCTCAGCTGATTTAAATACTGGTGCTGCCAAGAGATCTGCTGCTTCATTTCCTCGAACCATCGGCCCGGGAGTCGGCTGTGAGAACGGATGTGGGGAGATGTATATAGGGAATGTTCTATTTCGGAGGAGATCTTGTAGTTTATGGAGTAGCTCCTGAATTATAGGATTATGGGCATTTAAAGAAGCAGTGACAATTCCAGGAAATAAACCAACTACATATGCAGAATCACTCACCACATTACATGGGCCAGATACATGGGATAGTAAATGTATCAGGGTGGCGAGTTCCACTTGTTGGGCAGATTTATAATTTGTATGCACAGTAGTGGTCAACGAAGGACCTGTAATTCCACCCCTTCCTGATGAGGAGCCATCAATATAATACACTGGAGCATCAGGAATGGGAGAGGAGGCGGACAATGGTGGAAATTACAAAAGGTGTCCTTTTCAGAAATTCCCAGGTTTTTCCAGCTGGGTAATGATAAGATATTTCTCCTGAAAAATCTGCTAAAGCTCTCTGAAGGATTTCACTGAGTGGTAAAACAGCTTCAATTTCTTTTTTAGGGTCAGGTAGTACAATTACATGGGGATCATGTCCAAGTAATACTTGGGTTCTTGATCTTCCCTTAATTATAAGGTTAGCTATCATCTCAAGGTAAGGTGTAGCAGTACGATTCTGCTTGTTATGTAAGTAAACCCATTCTAACGGTCCAGATAATTGGGCTATAGCAGCAGTTGGAGACTCGGGAGTGTTGAAGACCAAGAACCATACCTTTTCTCCGGGATTAAATCTGGAGAGGTAAGATTTTTGAAGCCGATCCATGAAAAAGTCTAATTCCTTCTGAGCTTTAGGAGTTAGCTGCCTTGGGCTATTTAAAGCAGGATCACCTTCAAGGGTGTGGAACAGGTTACTGAGCTCACAGTTAGGAATACCAAGGGAGGGCGCACCCAGTTGATATCCCCAGCAGTTTTTGAAAATCATTCAAGGTTTTGAGCCCTTTTTGACTAATGGAAATTTTTTGAGGGCGCACTGTAGTGCGGTCAAGAGCATAGCCCAAATATTCATATGGAGGCTGCATCTGGATTTTTTCGGGAGCTACTTGTAAGCCAGCCTCTGGTAAAACTGTCATTACATCATTATATAAATTCTGGAGATCTCTGGAATTATCACAAGCTAGCAGGATATCATCCATGTAGTGGATGATGTATGCACCAGGAAATTTAGCACGAATGGGTCGCAAAACCTCATCAACAAAGTGTTGACACATCGTAGGTGAATTAGTCATCCCTTGGGGCAATACTGTCCATTGAAACCTACGTAAAGGACCTTTATGATTAATGGAAGGGACTGAAAATGCAAACCTTTTCCGATCATCTGGGTGGATAGGTATGCTGTAAAAGCAGTCTTTTAAATCTATGATAATTAGCGGCCAATCTTTAGGAATAGCTGCTGGAGAGGGGAGCCCAGGTTGCAGGGCTCCCATGGGGACCATAGTAGAATTTACATTCCTTAAGTCAATCAGCAAACGCCATTTGCCTGATTTTTTCTGTATTACAAAAACAGGAGAATTCCATTCTGAAAACGTTTCCTCAATATGTCCTAATTTCAGCTGTTCTTCCACTAGATTTGTTAGCGCCTCTAACTTTTTTGGTATTGAGGGGCCACTGTGGTGTCCATATAGGTTTGTCAGACTTCCACTGAATACGGATAGGTGGTGGGCGCTTAACCACAGCGGCCCCAATTAAAAAGGGTTACTCCCTGTGTTAGGCTTATTATGGAGAGCTGGAACTGGTGCCCGATGGGAATTGGACGAGGTATGTGGATTACTGCCCCCCCACTGCTCCAGCATGTCTCGACCCCCATAAAGTTAAAGGCATAGGGGCTATATAAGGCTGGACCATGGCTACATTCCCTTCAGGGCCAATACACGGCAGCCACCTCGCACTCTGTCGGAGAAGAGAGGAGGAGATATTGCCTACCCCGCTCAGGCTATGGGACACTTTCTTTAGGGCCCAGTTAGAGGGCCAATACTTGGTGGAGATTATGGATATGTCTGCCCCTGTATCCAACATGCCTTTGAATTTCCTTTTATAAATTTCGATGGGTATAACCGGCCGCTTGGCCTGAGAAATTCTGGTAGTGTACCCAACTAGATAGTTAGCAGGTGGCTGGTGGGCTTGGTTCTGTGTGGCTGTATAACCAACAATGAAGTTGGCAGAAGGGTTGGTACTGTTTAAGCCACCAGTTCTAGGGTGTTCGGACTGACTACACGGATCCTCAAAAAATAATAATAGTTTAGCAAGTGGTTCCCCTTTTTTAAAAGTCCATTTAGTTGGCACAGATATTGACAGTATTATCTCTCCATGAGATTCAGGATCCAGAAGTCCGAAATGCACCTTAATTCCCTTAAATTTCAGCCAATCGCTCCCCTGAATTAAACCCATACTACCTGGGGAGCAGGTCCTTTTATCCCTGTTTTTAGCATGTAAGGATCTTGACTTGGGTATATTGTGACAGTCTTAGGGCAGAGAATGTCGAGACTGCCATTGCCTGATGGGGTAGGCCAGAGAGCATTTATTGACTGTAATTCTGTGGATTCTGATTCGGAGGATACTGGGCAGGTGGAATGAAGGAGAGTGCCCCTGGATTCAGCTGGGCCTGGGGCTGGCCCCCCCACCCAGTTTCCCGCATTTGGGGGAGGCGTAGATGTTATTTGAGCCTGCGGAGCTTGTGGAACCTGGGAGGGGGTCCATGTAACATTTCCCATAAAGGGATTATTAGGATGTTGCCCTGTATTGATAGTTTTAGAAGATGGGCAATCTCTACGGGTGTGTCCCTTCTTTCCGCAGCTAAAGCAGGTTATCTGTCCAGATGAAGCCTGAGGCTGACTTCGCCTCCAAGACCGACAGTCTCTGGCCCAATGTTTTCCCTTTCTGCACCTTGGGCATGGTCCAGGTGGGGCCCTCCGAGGGGTGGAGTTGCGATTATTAGCATAGTTTCTCCGATCATTGTTTATCCTTTGAAGTTTATTGTTTCTCCCCCCTGAAGCTGTTTGACATTTCATCCCTCTCCTGATCCTCCTGCTGTATGGGATAAGCCTCTATAGCATTCTGTGTCCCATGGGAGGCCAAACCGACATTTCTACAGGCCTTTAGATATCCCATGAGGTCTTCCTTATCCTTAATATTATATAGTATTGCTCGACAATTTTGATTAGCATTCTCATATGCTAAGGTTCGTTTTAGGATTTCTTGAGTGGTTGGGTCTTGAACCTGTCTTTGGATTGTTTCACTTAATCTCCCAACAAAATCAAAGTATGGTTCATTACGACCCTGGTAAATTTTTGTATAGCTACCTAGAAATTCTGGGTCGGAACCTACTTTTTCCCACGCTTTTAATGCTGTCTCCCGAACAAATTTTAAAATAGGTTCAGGTAATGTCGCTTGTTTTGCTTTCTTTTTGCCATTCACCTTCACCTTTTAGCATGGCAAAAGTTATATTATGGCCAGATTCTTTTTCTCTTAAAGTGTCAATATTCATGTTAACCCCATCTGTATACCACATTTGCCATTGCATGAACTGTGATTGGTTCAGACAAGTATGGGCTACCATTTCAAAGTCTGCCAATACCCACTGATTATTTTGGCTCCAATCAGCTAGATATTTTAAAGAATAAGGACTTGATATTCCAAACTTGTCGCAAGCCTTTCTAAACGGGGTTATTGACTCAATTTTTAAGTCTTCATGAATCGGTTTTACTCTATCTTTAGATTGGTCATGAGAAAGATTGCTGCGCTTTGCTCTTTGATTATTATTAGATTGACAACCACAGGAACTGCAAGGCTCGTGGGGTCTGCACGAGCTAACCTGTTCCTCCCGTTCTTCCTCATCAGAGCTTGTAGTATCTGCCAGTGGAGCATCTTCCCCTTTGAGGGTATTAACTTTGGGGAGATTTTCAGCTTGGGAATTTGCCTCCTCTGGGTTTTCCTGTTCCTCCTCTGAGTTATCAGCCACATTAGAATTCTTTTTTAGATTTTTTTTGCTGGGAATGTATACACCTTTTTCAAGTCTACAGCCTTTGGGGCGTGTTTGTGAACGGCTTTTAGTTGGTTCACGCCTCAGTATTGGGTATGCGCTAGGTCCTGATTGATAAGTTATGAAATCAGAGATCTCCCTGCGTAACACATCCATTTCTTGGTTTAAGTTTTCAAGTTTCCTATATATTTCTTCCTTTTGTTCTTTCAATCTTATGTGTAACTTCCAAACCTCCTCTTTCTGTCCATCTATTCTAACTCTCTGTTTGTCAATTTCTTCCTCTAAGATAGTGCTGATTTTATTGATATCCTTCTTCTGCTCTTCAAACTTTACTTCAAATTTTAAATCCTGTTTAATAATTTTACTTTCCTGTTCTTCTAATTTTTCTTTGAATTTTAAATCCTGTTCTTCTAATTTTTCTTTGAATTTTAAATCCTGTTCTTCTAATTTTTCTTTGAATTTTAAATCCTGTTCTTCTAATTTTTCCTCAAATTTTAAATTCTGTTTAATAATTTTACTTTCCTGTTCTTCTAATTTCTTTTCAAATTTTAAACTCTGTTTAATAATTCTGTCCTCAAGCTTTAAGACCAGTCTACCTGTAGTTTTATGATCCTCACTTATTTCTTTAATCGCTGAGTAAACCTCGTCCCTTAAGATTGCATTCAATTTATTACTTTCTTCCCTCTCTCTATTAAACATCGTCCTTACACAAAGGTACAGTTTAAAAATCGCAAGGACCCAGATGATTTGTGAAAAGATAGAGTAGTTCTCAGAAAGGAACTTTATAGACTGGGCTATGTATGGTTCTGAGCCAATAAAAGATACAATGTATCTATACCATGAGATATCCATCATTTTACTCACGGTTCGGAGGCAGATGATCTCTGTCCGATGATAATTAGGCCAGACGATGTTCGTCGTGCCCACGCCAGGGACGCCAAATGTCGGGCGCTCCGCCGAGGGTCCCCGACAGTGCCGGGAAGCGAAGTTCCCTTCTACCTCCGAAGCCGGCGAGGAATGGATGAAAACTCAGGAATCCGATGCAGTTTTAAAAGGCTTTACTTATCACAGGTTCAGGCATACAAATCAGCAAAAGGAAAAGCCCGGTGCTTAGGATTCCAGGCTAGAACCCCAGCCACGTGTAGGCCAAGATGGCGACCACCACGTGTAAAGGCTTTGTGAAAGGAGAAGAAGACTTCCAAGCAGGGCGAGCGCTTAGGAAGAGCCCCCAAAGAAGCGGTGGAGGTGAAAACCGGCTAGTTTATACCCCTGCAACTCAGACCTTCCTCCCACTGTTATGGAAAGCAGGGAGGGTCAAATGTCCTTAGGTAATCCCTCCCTGCACCTCACCTAGGCCCTTTAGTATGCTAATGTTTTGAGCCAAATGCAGCGGCCCTTAAAGGAGTCCTGCAACAGGGTAGCTGCAGGCAGCTAACCATACAGCTTTGTACAAGGACATTGGGGCTAAGCCGGTCTTAGGCTGCCTCTCTCTGAAAGAGTCTTACCCGTCATGGGACACTAACCCAGCCTTATATAATGCCCTCCTGACCATTTTCCACAGCCACCTGAATCCACATATTATCTTTGACCTGGCCTAGCATGACAGCATATTTATAATTTGATAGAAAATGGCTCGAAGAGCAAAGATTAACATCAGGATAACAAGCGTTCAGTCATTGTTGACATTAACATCAGACTCCCTCTCCCTTCTTCATTTTTCTGTTTTCTTCCATGACCTTTTTTACAGAATTTTTTTGCAACTCCAGTATGATTCGCATGAAAAAAAATATGATTAGCATGAAAACAGTAAGATTAGCATGAAAACATATTATCCATGAAAACAATATCTTTCACCCAAACCCCCCCCCCCAACTGTTATTATCGTTTTTAGCGCATACACCATCCCCATGGTACCATACCCCCATATTTTACAATAAAATATCCCCAGATCCCCCCACAGTTTTTTGCCTTTTATGTTGTGGACACACATAAAAGGTTAGTCTTTATATAGCATTGGATCTGGCGATGGAACCACAATTTGCCTGGGGTTCCTGTCCGGCTCCTGGCCAACCTCGGTTCGCTAAATCTCACATGTTCAGTGTCAGGGGTGGAGAACTTCGTACACCATTCATCTGGTCTCTGGGTTGTCAATTTGCCAGGATACATTGTAGGGTTGATAAGACTGGGGCTAGATTGTACATAACGTGAACAGATGACACAGGTGCAGCCATTTTCAACTGAAGGTTACTGCTGGTCAAAGTATTGACATTTTCATTCCCGGTGTTTGATATCTGGGGATAAAGCAAAAAACTTGTCCTAAGGTTACCACTGGCACCCTGGGCAGCAGTATTAATGGACTTCCTGGGGGATGAGTCCACATATTTTAATGATCAGGCTGGAACCCAAATGGGGCTGAGGCTTGGTAATTGGAAACACACAACTAAATCCACTACCCATGGTTATGAGCAGGTCGGGATCATTCCACATTCCTGCGACTGGATTTTTCCATCGAACCTTAATATCTGGTTTAGCTTTTTGTTGCCAGTGGCCATAAAGGAGGAGAGGGAAATTTTATATTAAATAATTCCAGGCCCAACTGCTGGTGTGGGGTTGACTTCCCCCACTTTTTTAAAGAAAAAATGTAACACAAACCAGTTATTTTCACCACTCTCAAACCTTTTAGAATTTGATTTTGCCTTACACAGGTTTTATTACAAAACAATATTTTGCTAGCCTTACTAAGTTTCTGATATACATTTGACTAGGCAGTTTTATAACAGTTAACCAAGAATATTTAAGAGTTTTATCCTTAGAACATTGGTGTTAGGACTCATGTAGAGGCATTATGGGTTAAGACACATCATTACCATAAAACAGTGAGGGTTTCACACTTGTTGCTAAAGGATTTTTAATGCAGGACTAGATTTTGATACTTGATTTCAAAGCTGACTTGCAATAAAATTACCTTGACAACAGCATGCATTTTTATGTCCTATGCAGACCGATTTCAATTTTGCCCCTTTAGAAATCACTAAATTTGAAGCAGCCTTTTGCATCAGAAGCTGAGATTTAAAACAGCCACCCTTTTTTTCCTTTAGTCTGTTATTAGCTGGTTTTTAAACAGATGATAAGCCTTTGAAGGGTGATGGTAATTTCTTCCAGGAGGGAAGACAAACAAGCCTTCTGCCAATTAGACTGCCAATTAATGCAAACAGATCCCACTACTCTTTTGCTTTTTGTTTTACAATTCAGGTACCCTTAGCACAAATAATAGTTATTTGTTAGAAGTGCCTACATTTTTGTTTACCAGCTTTAAAAATCTCTACTTCTGGTATTTTCATTTGGCTATAACATTTAAACGTTTGGCAGACAAACAAACAAACAAGTTGGTGACAAAGAGGGTAGACTCTACACATGCACACACACAATTGTTAGATCAATTTTTCTTTGTTATTTGACCCTTTGAGGCCCTTTATACAAATTTTTCTCTGGATAGAGGGATACAAAACACAAATAGTATCAGTGAGCCACTGCAAAAATGTATTCAGAAGGCCAGACACACATCCTGTCCTGTAAACAGGTGTTTTTCTCTTGTGGAGGTAAACATTTGGGCTTTCAGAAGTTTTATTACTTTGAAAACAGAGCCCCACTTCTGGGTCCCACCCTTTAGAGCCTTATGGTGGGAAACAGTCAGGCCCTAAGACTAGCCACTTAGTGCCCAGCAAAAGAGATGCCCCAGAAGAGACAACTGGATAATCAAACTATGGTACATCTACACAATGGAATACTATGCAGCTATCAGGAAAAATGAATTTATGAAATTTGCCTATGAATGATGGACATGGACAGGATCATGCAGAGTGAAATTAGGCAGAGGAAAGGACAGATGTAGAATTACTGCATTTATTTGCAGGATGTAAAAAAAATAGTATGATACATGTATTTAAGTCCTAGTATCCAAGGCCAGGCAAAACATGGATCAGGAGGGTCTTGTCAAGGTGGAATCTCCCACACAAGAATGTGGAAGTCAGAGGTTAGGTAAGACAGAGAAAGGAACATTTCACTAATAATTGTTGGAAAGACTGCCTGCCTTGAACTGCAAATATATATATATATATATATATATATATATGATAACCTCTAAATGTATGTATTGCAAGCATTTATGTGTAAGAGGGAAGAGAACAGAGAGATAGAGAAGAGAGGCAAAGTGTCTGCCATAGAGGCAGCCTGGGGAGGGTGGAAGGAAATAAAGGTACATTGGTAGTGGGAAATGGGCACTGGTGGAGGGATGGATGCTGAAACACTGTATGACTGAAACTCAAGCATGAACATCTTTGTAGTTGTATATCTCACTTTGTTATACTAAAAAAAATTAAAATTGACACATAGATGTACACAGTACTGTCGCCAACAAGTATGCTTTTATGCTTGTCATAAAAAGTATGTTTTATGTTTTATGACAGTGTCAGCCCCTATATTTCCTGTTTACTTCCCTTCTCCCTTGTCCTAATGCTTTTGTCCCTGCCCAGTCCTCTCTCCAAACCCCTGTGGCATTCTTTGTACTAAATACCAATTCTCATGTTCCTTGTTTCATTTTATTGATGAACCGTGGAGGCCACAAGCAGCAAGCAGATAGGCTGGTCTGCTGGGTGGAGTTCTGACGAGAGAGAAGGGATGTGCAAAATGGAGGCCCTCATGGAGTGGGGGGGTCGTCTGGCTTGTTCCGAGGCTCTGCTGGGCTGGTGGGCCAGGGCTAGAACCCACCATCCCTCCCGGGTGCCTCGTGAGCGGCTGGTCACAGGGAGAGGCAGTAGCAGCTCTGCCCCATGTCTGGGAGTCTCTGAACCAGCATACCTGAGCCGGATTTGAAAAAGACTGCTGCAGGATGGAACTCGATGAGTCGGGCTGTGCTAGGCTGGTCTGCTGGGTGGAGTTCTGACGAGAGAATTCCAAATCCCATAAGATATGAACCATAAATTTTTATTCAGTCATCTGCTCTTGGACATTTGTATGTTTCCAGATTTTGTCTACTGGGCATGATGCCACAAGAAAACATAGGGGTGCAGATGTTTTTTCTCCACTGTGATTTTGGAGCCTCATGGTCAATGCCAAAAATAAAATTGCTGAGTTAAATGGGAGCTCAAATCCTAGGTTGTTATTAATATCCCTATTGTTTTCCAGGAAGGGTGTACCAATTAATATTTCCACTAGCAGTGAATAGAAGTGTCTTTTCCTCAAGCCAACACTGGTAGCTGTTATTCTTTGTGATGTGTGAAGTCTCTGTGATGTATTGTGGTAACTCACTGTTGTGATTTGCTATTTTTAATAATTGGTGATTTAGAACATTGTTTCATTATGACTCTTATACATTTTAGTTAATGGTTAATAGCAGAGAACTTTATTTTTATTAAATATAACTATACCATACTTATTATCAATATACATGTTGCTTTAATTGATGCTCTACTAAAAAGATTATTTTTAGATAAAATAGACCATTTTTATATTCCTTTTAAGTAACAATTTTATTTTTTCACTTCCCTTTATCCACCTTTAGATTTTATCAGTGTTAACTTCGTTCTTTATTCATCATACACTTTTATATTCTTTCCATTGAAGTTTTCAGTGTTCTGTAGTAATTCTTTACTGCAGGCTATGTAAATAGAAAAAAAATCTACAAGGCATGGTGTTATTTCAGAGAAAAAGTGCTCAGAAAAGTACTGAACTGCCACAGACAAGGTTACTATGATTACCAAAATTACACAGACAAGGGTCTAATAAGAAAGTTCTGAAAAAATAAAGCGATCCTTGGTACTGAACAATAACTATGGCATTTCTTAGGCTGAAGTGAACAGTGTGACTATGTAACTACTATTTTATCTTATTGCTTTGTTTCTGTTTGGGGGCCATAATAAGTGGTTCCCAGGGCTTATTTATTGTTCTATGCTCAGTGATCACTCCTAGCGGGACTCGGGCAATCTTATGTGATCTCAGAAATCCAATGAAAATGGCTCAGCCATATGCAAGGCAATCTCCTTACTGGCTGAACTATTGTTCCATACCATATTATTATTTTATCTTATAGTGTCAATACTTTGAGTATTGTGACAGAAGTCTAAATCAATCACAGAAAGAATAACGCTCAACAGAGGAACAATAGAATTTCATAATTGGAGAGAATCTCGTTGTTGAGGGAGTGTTGGGTTTTTTAAAAACTGAACCAACTTAAAGTTCAAAAATTTTGATGTAAATTTTACTCCTTATCTCCCTTGAAAACTCATTTACCAATATGTTGTATGTGAAAAAAGGAAAATAACTACATAGCCAGGGAATTCTACCACTGTATGAATTATAGACCTCATTCTCATGACCTGAATAAATGCTTTGAGGATCTTCGTGTTCCTGGGTGAGCAGATGCCCTTGGGCTTCACTAGCACATGACAGGATGTATGGAGATGCTACTGTTGCCCGCTCCAGCAAATTGATGAACAACAGGAAGACAAGATATACAAGTGATCCAGAATTGTGGAGGCTGAGTCAGGTAAGGTAATTAATTCCTTATTGGAAAACTCACTAAGATGCATTCATTTAATTAAGGATGTTGAACATCACATAGTTACATTCTATGATTAAGCATATGATTGATGTATTCATATGATTAAGGATGATGCACTCTCATATGATTGAAGATGATAAAATCATAGACTCTAGCAGAAGCATGTCTCATAGATGTATAAATGTGTCATTTACCATTTCTAAAATTCTAAAATTATAAAATTGTTAATAGAAATATAGACAATTGCATTTTATTGTTGTGTATCTATCCTTAAAATGTTGGATATATTGCAAAAGAATTTAAAAATCAGAATGGTTCTATTTTTATCTAAATATTTGAAAATAACAGACCTCAATCACATTAACATTCTTTGAAATTTGTAGAGAACAGTGACACAATCCAGAGCTTAACTGCGTTAAGTGGTGACTCCTTCGATGGCTTCACATTTGCACATTCAGTTTCTTTCACTCGGGGGGTGCGTGATCAAATCTGAAAGTGCTCAGGGGCTACTCCTTATTCTACACTCCAGATCTTTGCTGGAAATGTTCAAAGTAACACTTCAACTTGAATATAGTGCTGGAGATCAAACCTTAAAAGAATTGGGCGGAGGCGGGTAGGGTGTTTGCCTTGCACTCGGCCGGCCCATCAGGGCCAGGTTCCATCCCCGCATCCCATATGGTCGCCCGGAACACATCAGGAGTAATTCCTGAGTGCAGAGCCAGGAGTATCCCTGAGCATTGCCGGGTGTGACCCAAAAAGCAAAAAAAAAAAATACCTTAAAAGAATTAAGACAAGTGTTTAACCCCTGCTGTAATATATTATACCATACCACACTGCCTGTTCTCTATGCTATTACATTTGCTGTATACAGTAAAAGCTGATGTGTATTAATTCTTATAATTACCTTTAGGCTCTGTTGCAGCTTCAGTTCAAGATGTGGGTTCTTTTTCATTGCTTAGCAAAATATTCAATGGCATCTGATATTGATCAGAAGTTATTTTCATTATAACTGTTGCAGCTGTTTGAGGTGTAGAGGTCAGGTAGCTTTAAATCTCGGCCCCTGTGACAGGTAGCCAATAAGGATGTAGAATCACTGTCTGGGGGTGGGGTTTGAATTGATACAAAGTCCCGAATGCCAATCAGAGAAATAGGAAGAGACGGAGAGAGAGGCTGAGGACTGGCCCAGTTCCATCTTTCACAAGCCCC
>JAJIBD010026046.1:0-89294 GCA_021461705.1 Cryptotis parvus | reverse complement strand
TTTCTTTTTTTATTATACCACTGTGAGACATACAATTACAAAGGTGTTCATAATTGGTTCTTGGTAATACAGTATACCAGCACCCATCCCTCCACCAGTGCCCCATTTCCACCACCAATGTACCACCCCACCCTCCGCCCACCCCCAGGCTGCCTCAATAGCAGGTACCCCAGTATCTTCTCTTTCTCTCTCTGTCTCTCTCTGTCTCTGCATCTCTCTCCCTCTTCTTTTTACACATTGTGGCTAGCCCTGCAGATATTTAGAGTTTATCACTTAAGTCTCTTTGTGTATATTCAATGGTGAGTTTTAATCTGCCATTACCATTTCCCACATTTAGTAAAACACTGGTATCTATTTATGTCCTATTAATGAATGCAGTCATTCATTATATCTGTCCTTTTCCTTCTGACTAATTTCACTCAGCATGATAGTCTCCATGTCCATCCATTTGCAGGTAAATTTCATAATGTCATCTTTTCTGACAGCCGCATAGTATTCCATAGTGTAGATGAACCACAGTTTCTTTAGCCAGTCCTCTGTTCTCGGGCATTTAGGTTGTTTCCAGATTCTAGCTATAGTGAATAGCGCAGAGATGAATAAAGAAGTACAGATAGTGTTTCTGCTATGTGTTTTTCGGTCTCTCGGGTATATTCCCAGGAGTGCTATTGCTGGATCAAATGGGAGCTCAATATCTAGTTTTCGGAGGAATGCCCATATTGTTTTCCAAAAGGGCTGGACCAGTCGGCACTCCCACCAGCAGTGGATCAGAGTCCCTTTTTCCCCACATCCACGCCAGCACTGGTTGTTCTTGCTGTTTTGGATGTGTGCCAGTCTCTGTGGTGTGAGATGGTACCTCTTTTGTTGTTTTGATTTGCATCTCCCTGATGATTAAAGATGAAGAGCACTTTTTCATATGCCTTTTTGGCCATTCGAATTTCTTCTTTTTTGGAAGCTTCTGTTCATTTCTTCTCCCCATTTTTTTATGGGGTTGGCTGTTTTTTTTCTTGTGGAGTGCTACCAGTGCCTGATATATCCTGGATGTAAGATGGGTATTGGGTGAATATCCTTTCCCACTCTGTGGATTGTCTTTGTATCTTGGTCACTGTTTCTTTTGAGGTGCAGAAGCTTTTCAATTTTATATAATCCCATTTGTTTATCTTTGCTTCCATTTGCTTGGTCAGTGGTGTGTCGTCTTTAAAGATACTTTTAGTTTCGATGTCGTAGAGCATTTCTCCTATGTTTTCTTCGATGTACCTTATAGATTCCTGTCTGATGTTGAGATCTATAATCCAATTTGATCTGACTTTTTGTGCATGGCGTTAGAAGGAGGTCTAAGTTTATTTTTTACACGTAGTTGCCCAGTTTTCCCAGCACCATTTGTTGAAGAGGCTTTCTTTTGCTCCACTTAATGTATTTTGCTCCTTTGTCGAAGATTAAGTGGTTGTATATTTGAGAGTGTGTTTCAGGATATTCAGTTCTATTCCATAGGTCTACGGGTCTGTCTCTATACCAACACCACACTGTCTTAATTACAACTGCTCTGTAGTAGAGCTTGAGGTTGGGGAAAGTGATACCTCCCATCTTCTTTTTCCCAAGGATTTCTTTTAGTTATTCGTGGGGTTTTATTATTCCATACAAATTTCAGGAGTGTTTATTTAATTTCTTTGAAGAACATCATGGGTATCTTTATAGGAACCACATTGAATCTGCATAAAGCTCTAGGGAGTATTACCATTTTGATAATGTTAATCCTTCCAATCCATGAGCAGGGAATGTGTCTCCATTTCCTTAGGTCTTCTTTTATTTCCTGAAATAACGTTTTGTAGTTTTCTTTGTAGAGATCCGTTATATTCTTTGTCAAACTGATTCCTAGGTATTTGATTTTCTGCGGCACAATTGTGAATGGGATAGTTTCCTTAATGTCCCTTTCTTCTCTTTCGCTGTTTGCATATAGGAAGGACATTGACTTTTTGGGTATTGATTTTGTACCCTGCTACTCTGCTATAGGAATGTATTATTTCTAGGAGCCTCTTGGTAGAGAGTTTTGGGTTTTCCAGGTATAATATCTTGTCATCTGCAAATAGTGATAACTTGGCTTCTTCCCTTCCTATCCGGATGTCCTTATGTCTTTTTCTTCCCTGATTGCTATGGCAAGTACTTCCAGTACTATTGAACAGAAGTGGTGAGATTGGGCAGCCTTGTCTTGTCCCTGATCTTAAGGGGAAGGCTTTCAGTTTTTCCCCATTGAGAATGATGCTCGCTGTGGGCTTGGAGTAGATAGCCTGGATTATCTTGAGGAAGGTCCCTTTAATCCCATTTTACGGAGAGCTTTTATCATGAACAGGTGTTGAATCTTGTCAAATGCCTTCTCTGCATCTATTGATATGATCATATGGTTTTTCTTTTTCTTTTTGTTGATATGATGTATTATGTTGATTGACTTGCGGATGTTGAACCATCCTTGCATTCCCGGGATGAATCCCACTTGGTCATGGTGTATAATCTTTTTGATGACTCTTTGGATTCTATTTGCTAGTATTTTGTTGAAGATTTTAGCATCTGTATTCATCAAGGAGATTGGTCTGTAGTTTTCCTTTTTTGTGACATCTCTGTCTGCTTTGGGTATCAGGGTGATATGTGCCTCGTAAAAAGCTACTTGGGAGTGTTTCCGTTTCTTCAATTTGCCGGATGAGCTTAAAAAGAATTGGTAGTACATCCTCTTTAAAGGTTTTGTGGAATTCACTGGTGAATCCATCTGGACCTGGGCTTTTGTGTTTTGGGAGACTTTTGATTACCGATTCTATTTCCTCGATGGAGATAGGTTTGTTGAGGTATTCCAAATCTTCTTTTTGCAGACTTGGGAGGCTATAGGAATTCAGGAATTTGTCCATTTCTTCTAGGTTCTCTTGTTTCATGGCATACAGGCTCTCATAGTAATCTCTGATGATCTTTTGAATTTCTGTGTTTTCAGTTGTGATGTCCCCATTTTCATTCCTGATTCTATTTATTTGGTTTCTCTCTCTCCTTTTCTTACAAGTCTTGCAAGTGGTTTGTCAATTTTGCTTATTTTTTCAAAGAACCAGCTCTCGGTTCCGTTGATCTTCTGGATTGTTTTTTGACTTTCCATCTCATTGATTTCTGCTCTAAGTTTTATTTTTTTCTGTCTTTCTGCTTGGGCTGGGCTCCTTTTGTTGATCACTCTCTAATATCTTAACTTGTGAAGTCAGACTGTTTTTGATGGCCTTTTCTTCTTTTCTGATGAATGCTAGAACAGCTATGAACTTGCCTCGTAACACTGCTTTTGCTGTATCCCACAAGTCCTGGTAATTCGTGTCTTCAGTCTCATTTGTTTCCAGAAATCTTTGGATTTTCTCTTTGATTTCTTTTATGACTTTCTGGTTGTTCAGCAGTGAGCTGTTTAATTTCCAGGTACTTGGTATTGGTCTCCGTTTTTGTGTACAATTAACTTCTATTTTCAGTGCCTCATGGTCTGAAAAAATAGTTGGCACAATTTCTATCTTCTTGATTTTATGGAGGTATGATTTATGGCTCAGCATGTGATCTATTTTGGACTATGTTCCATGTGCACTGGAGAAGAAAGTGTATTCAACTTTTTTGGGGATGAAATGCCCTGTATATGTCTACCAGCCCTCTTTTTTCCATCGCTTCTTTTTAGGGCCAGTATTTCCTTGGTAAGTTTCAATCTTGTTGATCTATCCAGCGTTGATAGAGCAGTGTTGAAATCTCCAACTACAATTGTGTTGCTGTCAATGTCTTCTTTGAAGTCTATTAGTAGTTGTTCTAGGTATTTTGCTGGCCCCTCGTTGGGTGCATATATGTTTAATAGCGTGATTTCTTCCTGATATATGCATTCCTTGACTATTAAGAAGTGACCTTCATTGTCCCTTCTGACCTTCTTTTAACCTGAAGTCTATGTTGTCGGATACCAGTATGGCTACCCCAGCCTTTTTGGATGGGTTGTTTGAGTGAAGGATTGTTTTCCAGCCTTTTATTTTGAGCCTGTCTTTGCTCCGATTGTTCAGGTGTGTTTCTTGAAGGCAGCAGAATGTCGGATTCAATTTTGTGATCCATTTTGCCACTCTGTGTCTCTTAACTGGTGCATTTAGACCATTGACATTGAGAGAGATTATTGTCATGGGATTTTTGTGCCATCTTTCTGTATAGGTTTCTTTTGGGTTATGTCTCATCTTATAGTAGATCTTTCAGTCCTTTTAAGGTTGGTTTTGATTTTACAAAGTTCCTAAGCTGTTGTTTATCCAAGAAGTTATATATCTGTCCTTCAAATCTGAGTGACAGTTTAGCTGGATAAAGAATTCTTGCTGAGGCATTCATTTCATTAAGTTTTTTAATTATACCCCACCACTGCCTCCGGGCTTGGAGGGTGTCTTCTGAGAAGTCTGCTGAAAGTCAAATGGATGCTCCTTTGTATACAATTTCCTTCTTTGATCTTGCTGCCTGAAGAATTATGTCTCTGTCTATGGCACCATTACTTTGACTAGGATGTGTCTTGGGGTCTTTCTGTTGGGGTCTCTTCTTGCTGGTACGCGTCGGGCTTCTTGGATCTGGATGCCTTTGTTCTTTTATCTCGGGAACTTTTCAGCCAGGATATTTTTAACTGTTTTAATTTCCTTGGGGTTACTTTCCTGTCCCTCTGGGACACCGATGATTCTTATGTTGTTCCGCCTGGCTTCATCCCATTGTTCTCTGTTCCGTTGCTGATCCATTTTCCAGTCTTTTTCCATCTTATGTAGTTCTCTGAGTGCTTTCTGCAGCTCCTCTTCAGTCTCACTGATTCTGTCTTCTGCTGCTGTCATCCTACTGTTGAGAGTCCCTATTGTGTTTTTCATTTCATCTACTGAGTTTTTAAGTGATGATATTTCTATTTGTATGATTCTCATTTTTGTTCTCATTTCCTCCCTTAATTTATTGACTGCCCTTTCAACTGCTTCGTTTACGTTCTCCTGTATTTTATTGGACATCTGCTCCATTTTTTCGTTGAGCTCCTTAAACATCCTACCAATTTCTTCTCTAATTTCATTGTTAGAGAGATCCTGCACATGTGTATTCTTTTTGAGTCTTCAGGGTCAATTCCTTCATCTGTTCTTCGAGCTGGGGATCTGCGTTTTTTTCCCCATGGTGTTGTGGTGTTTGGGATAGATTCCTCTAGTGTACTGTTTCTTTTTCTTGAGGGTATTACCTTCCCTTGGTGTTGAATTTCCTAGCTTTTTGTATTAATAAGCGGCTGCATGATGGCGCCCACCCAGCCAGCCGCACACCCCAGGTAGAATACCTGTAGGCGGAGACAGGCTGGTGTGAGAGTTCAAAATGTTTGTTTACTTCCACTTCCCGCTCGGACTTCTGAGCTTTGTAGTTTCACCTTCTGCTGAGACCTGGGGCTCTACCACGGCCCCAGGTGCCCAGCCCGACCAGCCGCACACCCCAGGGAGAATACCTGAGGTGGAGACTGGACTTGATATTTCTTAAGTAGTTTCTAGAGCTCAATCTCAAAGTCCTCTTCATGCCAATATTTTGATCCTTTTGCCATCTTCTGTTATCTTCTAGAGGTTTCCTGCATCCTACCTTGGAGCTCACTGATTTTATCCTCAGCTGCTGTTTCTTTACTGCCAAGGACTTTCATTAAGTTTTTAATTTTATCTACCAAACTCTTTAGTTCTATCCCTTCTGATTAGTTTTCTCATTTCTGATCTTAATAATCCTTGACCCATTGTTCTCTGAGATCATTAAGCATTCTAACCAAGCTAACCTTAATGGTAACAGCTTGTTTATCTGAGTGGTAACAGCATTGTTAGTATTGGTCAGGACTCCTGGGCAATATTCTCTCTTAATAGGTGTGTTGGGTTTCTATACTATTTTCCGGTTGCATTTGTTACAGTCTGGGAATTAGTCTTTCTAATTTACTATATGCTCTCTCCTTACAGGGAGATTTATGAGTAATGAGTACTGCCCTATCCTTCAGTGCTGGGGCCATTGTATTCAAGACTGCTGTTACTACCAAGTTGTTTAGACTTTCACATGAGCTTTCCAAGAAGACTATTTCTATCACTGGTTCTACCTCTCTTTGTGCAGTAATTTATTATTCTACAATTTCTAACTACCGTGACTATCTTTTTTGAGTTTTTGTGAGAATATGTGATTAGAGCTAGGATTAAGTTAATATCAGCATGGGTGGGTGGAGGCAGTCAAGTTACTTTGGTGTGTGAATTCACTGCAAGAGTCCAAGGTGTATTTCCCATGATATATGAAGTAGGGGGTGTATCACGCAGCTGCATAGTGGCCGTCATGGCATTTGGGAAACCAAAAAAGAAAATACCGTTGTTACGGGGCTACAACTTCGAGTATGAAAGGGCCTTGTGCACCTAGTTAGTGGAAGAGGCTGCTTTTCTAATCTCAACAAAGCCTGGCTCAGGGCCAGGGGCCAGGCTGCTCTCTGTCAGCTTTTGGCATGAACAGGGAAGTCCCATAGGAGTCCAGTGGAAGATGGCACAAAGAAAGCGAACTGCAGATATTTGCAACACAGTAGACAAACGGTGGCATGGGGAGGGACTCTGTCAGTCCACCGAGTTCACATGAAGGTGACACAGTAGTGACAATGCCAGTGTTACCCTGTCTAATTTCTTTGTCTTTGGTTTGCTTCCCCTTCAAGTGGAGAATTAGGTGAATGCTTTTCTTGTTTATTATTAAGTCATGTTTATTTAGTTCCGTTGCTGGAAACTAATGGAAGCTTGACTAATAGATTCTAGGCCTATAGCACTGGACTTCTCAAATTTCTGGGCACGTGCAATTCAATTGGGACTCTTGTTAAAATTCAACTTCTGACTATAGTTTTGGCTTGGGGCCTGAATGTCCACTTTTCTAACGAGCTCACACAGATGCTGATTTAAGGACTATATTTTGAAAGTCAAGGGTCGAACTATGGAAAGATTTAATAACCAAATAGGGCAGAATTTTGTATCAGTAAATCAACTATGCATTCTGTGATTATATGTCTATTTTTATTTTTATGATGTAAATATTTTATAACTTGAAACTTATTTTGTTTTATAAAACTAAAATTTTTAAATGTTAATTTTGAAATTCAAAACACACTTCAAAAATTAATTGGCTCTGACTCTTATACGTATGTGTGAGTTCACGCAGGACTCTTGGGACACAATTTTTTCTCTTTTATCAAGTTCAATTAAAAAAGACTAGAGAGAAAAATATCAAATTCCTTGTATAGTTTCATGTGCTAAGAATAAAATTATATCCTATTAATGCCATAAAGTAGGAAAACTATATTCCTTTTTTCTCCCTTTCTTTTTACTGTGGTAAGAATATTTGCCAGGAAATTTACCCACTTAAAGCTTTGCTGTGGAAAAATATTGTTAATGAAAAGAATGATGCTGTATAACTGTTTTAATTGAATATTTTTCTATAATTTTATCAAATGGCCAACTTGGTTAACAAATATTATTAGGTCCTGGACTAATGGGGAATGTAATATTCCCTAATGTTATCAGTGTTCATTTAAAAAAATGAGAGCCAGTGTTTGTGCTAATGCCATCCTCAAAAGAGAAACAGGAATTTAAAGGAATCAGTTAATGTAAAATTACTCTAGGGGAAATTGTAGGCAAGAGGTAATTCGAAGAAGACGAAAGTATTCCTTAAGTGTTACCCAAGCAGGGACTTCTCCACTCTTAATAACAGTATCCTATTATTTTGTGAGAAATTCATGTACCATCATGGATTGGTGATGTTTATTGAAAGCCAATTCACAAGTTCCCAAGTCTGGCAACAGTAACAGTAAGAGACAATAAAGTCTGTACTCGGGCAGGAGAATGTTCTTTTCACTCTCACCGTGTGGTATAATGAAAGGTCTAAAACAGTCCTGGCTGAATTGGAGAAAATGAATGTAGATCTGGGGTCCCCTGAAAACCATTACGTGAAGTCTAAAGGGATGGAATTTTCCCCTGTTGGAAGCCAGCTGGGAAACAGAGAAATCTAATCTTGAATATATTACTTGACCCTCTTAGGAAATGTCTCGTACTACCCTTGATTAGGAATATAATGTAAGGTATGAATAAATTCCATTTACTATTTATTTTAGTTTAAAGTGTATATATGTATACACACATATATATCTATATATCTATATATCTATATATCTATATATCTATATATCTATATATCTATATATCTATATATCTATATATCTATATATCTATATATATATACATCTTTCTTGATTAACTGATCAGAATTTCTGCACTTGATAAGAGACAGGAGGAAGAAATACATCTAACTCATCAAATATGTACTTTTTATTTTAGGATGAATCAGGTGCTATATCTCAAGAGCTTTGAAAAATAACAGAATTTCTCCAGGAGAATTATGGATACTCTGGATTGACATGAAAGAACCCAGTACAATCTACCACATATAGAGTTCAGAGCTAGCCAGACTACAGTTCAATCCAGTGTCCTTTGTAGATTAATGATCTGAAATTTTTAGGTGCTAAACTTTTACCACATTGAAGCATGTTTCCTCATCATTAGAAAAATGGTGCCTACTAATATGGAGATGGCAGGCACTTTCTGGGGTCCTCTAAAAGAGAATTTAAGTGGTTAATCACTGTATCACTGTCTTCTCATTCATCATTGATTGGCTTGAGCGGGCACCAGTAACATCTCCATATGTCCTGTCTCATGCTAGTAGAGCCCAAGGGCACCTGCTTCCTCCAGGAACATAAAGAGCCTCAAAACATTCCATCCGTTCATGGGAATGAGGTCTAAAATACTGGCATTTGGCATATCAAATATGACACGGGTAGCTTGCCAGGCTCTGCCGTGCAGGTAGCATACTCTTGTAGTCAAATCAAATTTATGTTATTAAACTCACAAAGAAAATAAACATATCCCTCAACGTTATCACCTGGGAAGGATCCAGAGGTGCTCAAGGGTTTAGCTATACCCAGAGGTTCTTGGGGAAGTAGTGGGGAGGACATGGGGCTGCATGTGCAAGACTTGTCTCTAGTCCTTGGAGCAACCCTCACGTCCCCCAACCCCACCTCAGATGGTGCTATTTGACTTTCCTTTGCATAGTTGGTGTTATGCTAAATATTGCTTTGTGGTTTTGGTGAAACATAGAAGTCAATGCATATTTAAATGCCATTAAATAACTCCCAAATTTGTTTTTAGTAACTTGAGATATTTAGATTATTCAATAGCAGTCTTGAAATAGGTAGACATTACAGGGAACTGTTGGAGATTTGGACATGGAGTCTAAGTATTCAGCAGTAGCTAAGTGACAATACCTTACATCTTGGTCATGTAAACTGTGATGGTTACTATACAACACCTTAAGTGAATAAATATTGAAAAAATATCTCATTCAACCAACAAAAATATTTTTATAAAATAGCCTATTAATCTTTCAAAGCACATAGAAATAGTCTTTTGATGAAAATTTCAATCAAAGTATTCAACAATGATTAACATCCAAATCTGAAGTGTATTCTTCTGACTAGAATGCTAAAATACTAACTAACCACTATTAAGAAAGCATTCACGGATATATACATTACAGTAATTATAATAAAAATGTACAAGCTAAATACTTTGGTATAAATTGAACCTTGTTTATTTGCTTCTTTAATTGTGGTAAGACCAGTTTGCCAGACCATAAATGTTGATATGTTTAAGGTACCCAAATATAATGCAATATAGTCTTATAACACAACCATATAATACATGTAATACAATACAATCATATAATATAGCCCTATCAAGACAACTATAAAGTGCCAATATCTTCTGCCACAGCCCACTGAATCCTTTTCTACCCACATCTCCTCTCCTTTGATATTCTCAGTTCTTTGGTCATAGCTTAAGAATTTTGAAAAATTTGGTTTGCACAGAAATGCTTATAGGAGTCTTATTGATAATCACCAAAATTTTGGAATCAAACCAGATGCACATCATTAATGAAATGGATAAGTAAACTGTAGATATAATTCTTTGCAATTAAATTTTTATTTAACATTTTAAAGAATGAACTATTAAAGCATGAAAGTATATGAGGAAACATTATAGACACATATTACGAAGTGAAAGAAGACAGTCTGAGATGCTTCTCCACTGGGATCATTTTTCTTTTTTTAAATTTTATAATAGCACCGGTAGATAGACAATTACAAAGCTGTTCATGGTTGAGTTTCAGTCTACTGGGATATTCATATGACAAAGGGAAAGCTAGAGGACATTTGAAAATTCAGAGATTCCAGGAGTTAAAAATTGGGCAGAGAGAGAAGTTGAATAGGTGCAGCATAAAGGATGTACAGTGGTAGGTACATGCATTGACATAGTGTTCAAGGCACATGGAATTTATAGCAACAGGATTGAATTCTAGTGATATATCAATGTAGGGCCATCACTGGAACAAATCATTTCTGAGCTGGTGCATATGAAGTTGTCTTTGTGTGGACAGGAAGCAACCTGAAAGCTCCTGGACTTGCTCATGATTGCTCTAAAAACATAATTTTAAAAGTTTTCAAAAAATACCCCTGGGTTGCTAGAGCAAGGAATATTTTTAACTATAAAAAGTTATCATAAAATTTCTTTTATTCCCCTCTGGTAGTGTTTTCACAGTGTGAGAAAGATGAAATGTTGTGTCATTAGTGAGTTTTTGAATCTGTGAGATGAACACATCAAACAGCATCAATGGCCCTCAGACAGATACACCTTTGAGGGGGGTGGGAAGCCTCCCACATATGGGGGCTACCTAGCCTGAGCCTACATGGAAAATGAGCTGTGAAGAAATAATGAAAACCTAGATGTTCTGGAAGTTTGTGATACATGTCCTAAGAAACAATTGCATTAGTGTTTCAACATGAATAGATATCACTGTATCACTGTCTTCCCGTTCATCATGGATTTGCTCGGCGGGCACCAGAAACATCTCCATATGTCCTGTCTCATGCTAGTAGAGCCCAAGGGTATCTACTAGATGATGCCCTTAATAAAGGGCATCTACTAGATAGAGATTTTTTGAGGCTTTACTAGGTATAGAGCCTCAAACCATTACATCAGGTCATGGGAATGAGGTCTATAACTGTTACTGGTATTTGGCATATCAAATACTCAGCTCATCTGCTGGGTGGATTCTGAAGATGAATAGATATAGAAGAATTTATTCTATCTTCTCTGCAATTTAGAGTGTTTTTTCAAATTTACTTGTTGGACTAAAATTTACAATGGCTGTTGTCAAGCACCACTGTGTAACTATAACTAATTTTTTGGCTTGTTTTTTCTTTTGCAGGTTTTAGTAGTTTCCTTCTTTAGAAATATTGCAGGATTTATTTTGGGGGCTGCCGTAATATTTCTGGATTGGGCAATCTAAAAATCTTTATTCCTTTAGCCATCATCTAAACTTGGGGTGAGAGTTATTTCTTAGGTATTGAAGACACTGCAGCAAGGTCCTTATTTCAATGCAGATGGTTTCCTCTCTACTTTTATCTACACAAGAAATATATTCTTCTCAGAACAGTTCTGTGATGCTCAGCATAAGAAACAAAGGCAACGGAACAGAGTAACACTTTTATTCGTTTGATGCAAATCTTTGATCCACTAAACCACACAGTGAACATCTGGGTTTTTGTTTTGTTTTTTCATTTCTCACCTTGTATTACTCTATCACAACAGAACAAAAACAACTTAAAAAACTCGAGAAGATAAAACACTGCAGAAGGAACCGGCCACGTGATTGGCTAGAAGACTAGACAACGTTTATTGTGGGCACACATCATATTCTGCTCCATAGGTTGGCAGGAGGCAAATAGCCTGTAGGTTTAAAAATGGTAGAAGAAGGCAGACTTAAAGCACAGTGGATAAGGCATTTGCCTTGCACAGTGCTGAGCTGATTTTGATCCTGGTCACTCCCTATAGTTCCGTAGGCCCACCCTGAGTCTAGAGCCAGGAGTAAGCCCTGATCACTGCCAGTGTGGCCCCAAAGAAAAAAAAAAGGTATGAGAAAATATATAATTAATAAAATAGCAAATTGAAAATAAAAACACAGTAAAAAATAATAAAAATTAAAAAGTGAAGATAATACTTTCCTCCCTGCTCATATTCCTTTTTGATTCCTTCTCAGTGTAAGGAAGAATTATTGCCTGATAGACTCAGGTTCTGGGACACCAGTTCCATGCAGCTTATTAGACACATCAAGTTCAATGATCTTCAATTCTCCTTCAAAATCATTTAAGAAATCATTATAGTCCATGTGAAAGAAGCTTCCCTGGTACTCAGCGTGCACACAGCCCTTGGACAACAGCATTTAGCTTCATCTTAGAAAGTCCTGATCTGCCAGAAACTCCGGAAACGCCACTGAACTTTTGTGCATCTTTGAAGTACTGAGTCACTAGACAGGGTTGACCAGTTGGTGTATCAAGTCTCTGTTAATTGAGAGATAATTTTTGTGTGTTTGTGTGTGTGTGTGTGTGTGTGTGTGTGTGAGGGGATCCTTGGACACTTTCAGGAAGTAGGGATCAGGATGAAATGGGCAGTTATGTCAAAGCTTATATATACAAGGATCTCCCATCTAGGGGAGGCAGAACATCCAACACAAAATGCTAATGCAGAAAGCAGAGAGGGACACAGGAAACCATCAGGGTTGGGTGGACACAAGTGGTATCCAGCTAGAATGAGAATAGCATGGCTGGGTAACTTCTATGTTTTATCCCAACATGTGCCTATTAAATATCAGAATATATACACACATATGTTGGAGGACAGGTTTAGCTATTCTGGGAGTTTTGTTGTTTTACCCACTCCCAGCTTAATCTACTTAAGTCAAAGTTCATTCTAATGAGATCTCTCTTCTATGTAAACACTGCTAGAGGGTTTGGCAGTTACAGAAGTCACCTTGATTGAATAACTTCTGACTTATACATCTACTAAGACTTCTATGTTTTCTAGATTGGGCACAGCTCCTCTATACCCACTGCACCCAGCTTGGGACAGTTAGAATTTACCCGGAGACTACCACCCTGGCTACGCTGAGACTATAGGAAGACTATAGGAAGGATCATACTAGTTTGCTCTAAGCAGGCTAGTGTGATCCTTTCAGTACACAAGAACAAGATACTCAGAATCACCCTGGTGCAGATAATAATAAGAAGGACCTTGTGGGTACCATCTAGATTACATGAAGCTCATGAAGTTAAGATGTATTATTACTTTATATCAGCCCTCTCTCGCTCCAGTGTTTTACATAAGAGATAATCTCCTTAGTCTTAGGCATAACCTTTGTTTATACCTGCAATAGGGTGTGGCACTACACTCTGTTTAGAGTTCTTTGTTGACATGCCCCTCCCGGTTGGATTAATTTGGTGTATATAAGGGGCTGACTTGAGGCCCCCTTCACTTTTTAACTTTTGCCTTTTGGGCCTTTTAGCTTTCGGCTTTTGGCTCCTCAGCCTTTCGGCTTTTGGCTGTTGGCTTTTTGCTCTTTGGCCTTTTACTCCTTCTGGGTAGGACTCAGCTCGGGTGAGATCCTCTCTCTTTGGTGGGAGACTTAGGGCTCTTTTGTATGGTCTAAGTTCGGACCAGAGCTAAAGTTTGTACATTATATTGGAGTGCTGTGGAAGAGTTTTTGTACTATTAAAAGCCTTTTTTGGAACTGCACCGGACTCGTGAGTTTTCATCTGTTCTCCTGGCGTCCTCGGAGGTAGAATAGAACCTTCGGTCCTGACACTGTCGGGTACACCGGCAGCGTTCCCCCAACACACGTATATACATATATAATATATATTGTATATACATGTATAATATATTATATATAACATATTATATTTACATATATACACATATGTGTATATATATGTATATATATATATATATATATATATATATATATATATATATAAAATCTTTCTCTTGTGTTTCTACCCTGACTGTTCAGACATTCCCAGCTTGGTTGAAAGAAGCTGTGGTGTTGGAATCCAGGGATTCGGGAGGAAGTGGACTGCTGTGGGTGTAGACACTCTTCATCTCAGTTCCTGGGGTCTCAGTTCACTGGGGAAGTAAGTGTTGGGAGAGGGATGCCAGCACCCTGCCTGTAACTTATGTGCATTCATCCCCAGGGACCCTCCAGGGGTGACCACACTTATTTGGGGCAAAGTTTTAGTTCTAGAGTCATCAGCTGCCCTGCTCTGACTGCTAACAAAGGACTCTACTCACCAATAGTGGGTATGATCAAAATAAATTCTTAATCCTTTCTTCTGTTTTTTGCAGTGAAATCAAGAGCATTAATTGAAGAAGGACTGACCTTGCAGTTCATGCATGCTCTGGCTCCACCTCTGTGTTTATGGACTGTGGATTTTCAGAATGATGGCTAGGGGTCACCTTCATCACAGCCTGGCCGTGAGCCAGTGGAGGCGAATCCTACTCCTTCCCAGTGGCCCATCCAGGCTCTTCTCTGCCCTGTCCTGCAGGCAACTGGGCAGTCAGAGGATTTAGTGCCATCCCTCTAGTGCAGAGGAAAGTGCAGCTGTAATCTTTCATCATGGTCACCAAGAAAATAGTTGCACCATGCAGACTCAATCGGGCAAGCTGCTGGGGAAACTACACTCAGAAATCAATAATATTTTATTTAGATTTGATCAGATAGATTTCATTCTCAGGTTAGATCTCTGAGACCCACAGAAACAGCAATTTGAAATCAGGCTCCCTCTACTTAATGAAACTCCCACCCCAGGGGAGGCAAAACATCGAACACAAAATACTAACAAAGAAGGCAAAGAGAGGCATCACAGGGAACCAGTCAGAGATGGGTGGACATGAGGGATGCCCAGCTGGAATCAGAATATTACTGTTGGATAACTTCTTGTTCTTGTTCTTGTTCTTGTTCTTGTTCTGTTCTTGTTCTTGTTCTTGTTCTTGTTCTTGTTCTTTGTTCTTGTTCTTGTTTTGTTTTGTTCTTGTTTTGTTCTTGTTCTGTTCTTTTCTTGTTCTTTCTTCCTTTTTTTCTTCTTCTTCTTCTTCTTCTTCTTTTTTTTGCTTTTTTGGGTCACACCCAGTGATGCTCAGGGATTACTCCTGGCTCTTCACTCAGGAATTACTCCTGAGTGCTCAGGGGACCATATGGGATGCCGGGGATCGAATCCAGGCTGGTCGCCTGCTAGGCAAATGCCCTACCTGCTGTGCTATCTCTCCAGTCCCAACGGTTGGATAACTTCCAAGTTTTATCCCATATGTACCAACTGGATGCCAGGGAATTGAACAGGGAGCAAGTCCTTTCACATCGTGCCAAGTATTTGCATGCCGCATATTGTGCCACTGTTCTTTGTGTTAATACATTTAAAGTTGTCTGATTAGAATAGCCACCTCCACTGTGTCTGCTCCAGCAATCCCGGACCTAGAGCCTCTTCATTTCCATGCACTGCACCTTTCTGCCCCTGGGCTTCCAGTTCACTCTCCCTTCCCCTTCCATCTGCCCTGCTAGTGTCTTACTCTAGTGTCTTCCACTGAGCTTCCAGCATTCTCCTGTATTGTCCAAGTAGGACTGGAGGAGCCTCAGATGTCAGGGGAAGACTGGGAGCTTTGAAGAGTGGCTTGGAGAATGCTGGTGACTCTGGTAGAATCTCAGTTTTCCTGAATAAAGGGTGAGTGATATAACAGAGGAATGTTTGGAAAAAAGAGTGTCGAGGAAGACATAGTCTATGCCTTAAGCAGTGGGTCTCAACCTTTACCTGATCATAGTTCTTTAGACTTGTTTCCTTTCTGTTGCTCTGATCCTACTCATTAGCTTCCTGGCCTCAAGGCACAGCAAACCCCTCCAACCCCACCCCATTTACACAATTCTCACCTGGATCCCTTAGAATATTCTGAGTTGCATGGGGTCTGTATACCCAGCCCCTAGTCCTGATTGAGAAAACACACCCAGTATCACACCAGGTAGGCATCTAAGAGACTTAAGGGCTGGGCAGGCTTGTGACTGTGCAATTCCCCAAGGGCTCTAACACTTACTAGTACAGGAATTGGGCTAGAGATGAAGGAAGCAACAGGTGAGATCACAACTGAAGGAGACGTAGAATTTGTGGAAACAATAGTTCCCCTGAAAATAGACATATTTTCAACCCTCCTATTCTGGTTTCTCACAATCACAGTGTCACTGGGGCAGTAATACTAATTGCATCATGCGCAGTTTTAGATTTTGTGTGTGTGTGTATGTGTGTGTGTTTGTGTGTGTGTGTGTGTGTGTGTGGTGTGTATGTATTTATAGGTGGGGTGCTCAGCGCTTATACCTGGATCTGTGTTCAGGGGATCACTCTTGATGGTGCCTAGGGCACCTTATGTAGACCCTGGAGTACAGCAGGGTTAGCTACATGTGAGGTGTACCCTAAGCCCAGTACTAGCTCTCTGGCCCACAGTAGTGAACTCTGTTTTAAATTGCTTATCCTTACTTTTGTGTCAAAATAGGCAATGTGGGGCCGGAGTGATAGCCCAGCGGGTAGGGCGTTTACCTTGCACTCGACCTGCCCATGCAGGCCCAGGTTTGATCCCGGCATCTCATATGGTCCCCTGAGCAATGCCAGAAGTAATTCCTGAGTGCAGAGCCAGGAGTAACCCCTGAGCATCGCCGGGTGTGACCCAAATAAAAAAAGCAAAAAAAAAAAAACCCAAAACAAAATAGGCAATGTGTCAGAATAGACAGGAATCTCCAGACCACTCTTCATAGGCAAACCTTAATTTCCCATTGTGCTTGGACAGAACGTTTTCCTGTGAATGAGAAATTTCTTTCTTAGGATTTACATTTGATGTGCAAAACATGCAGACTTGGGCCAAGAAGTACTGAAACATTAAACCGAGGGAGACTTTGCTGTAACCCTGAGCCTACTATTCACTTCCTCTGTCTTTAAAGTACACATAATTGGGAAATATAGGTTTTATTATGTGGTCTAAAGTTTATATCCACAACTATGGATAATTTTGGAGTAAAACTAGTGTTTGATCCCTAAAATGTGACTGTAGAAAAGTTTATTTACATCAGAATGTTCTCTGGGACGACTCATTAGATGCCTTCTTTCTTATTCATGATGTTCCAGTGTCTATGACTCCCTTATGTATTTAAAAACTAATACTGAAGACATAGACTCTGGTTTAACAACAACGAACAATCAATAAGGAAGCATCACATAGCCCCGCGTGACAAATGTAAGAACTCCACACCAATCACAGTGTTCTTTAGAGATGGGAAATTGTACCTTTCAGGCAATGCCCCTTCTCTGGATAGTTCAGCAGATACTGGCTCCTTATTCACTGATTATGGTCCGAAAATATTTGTGTCCAGAAGTTTATTTTGGCTTGTTAACTTTAGCTAATTCCAGTCACCATTATCTTATTTTTTTCTCTCCCAAACTGTGTTCCTTATACATACGATTAAAGCTATTTTCTCAGGTAAATTAATCTTTCTGACTTTGAAAAACATTAAAGGATTTTTTCTTAAAAACCTCACCTTCTTTTAACCCCAATAGCTGCCGTACACTCTATAGAAGTTTCATTCCTAATTATGCACAAGTAGAACAAAAGTTTTATAAAAGTGGTACTTGTAATCTCAGCTGTTCTAAATAACTAAATATCTGTTTTTGAATGGTGATAGAATCAACTTTGCATTTCAAAGGTGGGATGTAATGAGAGAAACCATTTATTAGATTATATTTAAAGAAGCTACAACTATTCAATGACAAAAACCAACTGTCAAGCCCTTAAGAAAAGTGAGAACAAGACGTTGCTAAAAGTTTTAATGAAGTTTTCCCTTATTTTTGTGAATTTACATTGCTTTCAACATACAAGACAGATAAACATTTTACAGGCAAAGTGCAGGGAGGGCATTCACAATACACAACGCATTTCTTTCTGTCATAATTCACCGGCTGAAGTTCAGACAATAGGCAGTCTCGGCTGGAGACGGGCACATTAGAAAAAAGCACAAGAACCAAGTTTCTCAGGCATGCTCCTGGCGTCAGGGGTCTCCCTCTGTCCCCACTCAATATCGGTGAGACAGATCACAAAGGCCCCCTAGAGGGTAGCAACAGATGATTTCTTTGAAGGTTTTCCTTAGCTCTTGGCTCCGGAGCGCATAAATGAGGGGGTCGATGATGGAGTTGCACATGATCAAGATGAGATACAGGTTGAAGTGAGACATAAAGCACACACAGTAGGGGTTCTGGGGGCAGGAGATATAGAATATTAGGTGCAGGAAGAAGGGCGCCCAGCAGACCACGAAGACCCCGATCAGGATGGTCAAGGTGACTGCTCCCTTCATGTTGGCCCCTTGGCGAATGGTGCCCCGTGCCCGGGAGCACCGCGATCCTCTTAATGTGGAGTCTGGCCATGAGGAACATGTGGACGTACAGAGAGGCCATGAGGGCCAGCATGGCGAAGAACATGGTGATGAGGCAGATGATCACGACGCTGCTGTCGGAGTAAATGATGAACAAAACGCCCGACACCGTGCACGCGGCCCAGATGCAACTTATGATGATGCCGACGCGCTTCACCGTCATGATGTTATGGTACTGGAGAGCGTAAAAGATGGTAAAGTACCTGTCCACCGCGATGGAGAGCAGGCTGCAGATGGACGCCAGCAGGGAGCTGCAGATCACCGAGTCGATGACATTATCGATGTTCACCGTGAAGCTCTGGGCGTCCGTGTCGGTGCTGTTGAGCAAAGTGATGACAATGGTCTCGGAGCCGTTGGAGACGCTCACCAGCATGTCGGCCACGGCCAGGCTGCAGATGAAGAAGTACATGGGCGAGTGCAGATTCTTGTTCTTGGCGATGGCCACGATCACCAGGATGTTCTCCAGCAGGCTGATGACCCCCAGGGTGACGAACACTTCGGGAGACGAAGAGTTGCTCGTAGCATCCCGAGTCGGAGTAGGCTTTGCCCAGGGGCTCGCTGGTGTTGCCGCGCCAGCCGTAGGCGCTGTGGTTCCAGAAGTGCAGCGAGGTGTGCATGCCGGGGTGAGGCGCGGGGTTCATGCTGCACCGGGTGGGCTCGCCGGATGACCACTTTTGATACCCCACGCCTGTGGCCACGCCTGATGACCGCTCGGGGCTGCGACGCTGGGGCGCACGAGCGCTGAGCCGCCTCCGGACCTTTGCTGGCCCCCCAAGTCTTCAGCAGTCTGAAAGTTTGGAGGCTGAGCCTGGCATGCCCGCGGGCAGCCCGGGCCACCTGCTCCCAAGTCTGCAATAGAGTTTGAAGCCTCTTTCAGCCACCTGCTGGGTCCTCGTCCCGGAAATCTCAGGTTGCAAAGTGTTTCTGCAGTGGAGAGTCCGCGGCTTGCTTTCCCGGGTCCCTGCGGCGTCTGCTTGAACTTGCGCCCGGTGCCTGCAGCTGCTTTTCCAACGCTGTTTCCCGAGAGGCTGCGGCGCGCGGCTCGGCTCGGCTCGGGGGTCGGCGCCCACCAGCCGCTTCTCAGACGCGGCGGTTCCCAGCCTGAAGCTTTGCAAGGAGTGAGGAGCTGCGGCCGCTTTCTCAGAGGTGTTCTGGCGGGGAGAGGGAGAGTCCGATTGACTCCGCCCCTCCTTCCTTCTGACCAATCCCAGGGCAGTGGAAGGAGGGAGCCACCAGTGATGCACAGCGCGGGCCGCGGTGATTCAGATGCGGGACCCAGCGGCGTGTCGAGCTCGTCTTTCTCTTGCCACGTTTTCAAGGAATACAACTTGGTCCCTAGAGAATAGTCTTTGCTATCACAAGCTCTCTTGAGGCAGCCAGGTTTCATGCTGCTCCTGGTAGACTCTCTCTCTCTCTCTCTCTCTCTCTCTCTCTCTCTCTCTCTCTCTCTCTCTCTCTCTCTCTCTCTCTCTCTGTAAAATGAAGTAAAAGGTAAAATAAAGTAAATGCATTCCATGCTCAGGTCTGAAATACATGCCCTGCCTTTTTACCTTAGGATTTCTTTGAATTGAGAGCTCAGCTCAGGCAGCAACGCTTGCATTTGTGATGCCTGCGACACAGGGAGACTATTTGCTAACACAGGTAGAACCAGTTGTGAACCAATGGTCTATGTAGCACCTAAAATTTATCAAAGAGCCCTCCCCCAAAGAGTTTACGTTGCAAGCTCACAGATCTGATATTGAAAGCGTTTGTTTCATACTTAGGAAAGTTTCATTTTTATTCACAGTGTTTAAAACCAGAAGCTGATAGGTAGCGTAGTGCTTGCCTTGCATGGAGCTCCGCCCCCAGCACCAGGTATATAGTCCCTGAGCCTCACCAGAAGTGATCCAGATAAAGGCAAGAGCAAGTCCGGAGCACAGCAGAGATGTACCTGAAACATACTGCTACTAATAACAATAATAATATCAGCCATAAAGCACTAATGCAAGCTATATTTTCTCTGAGCTCAGAAAAGTAAATGTCAATAACCCAACTATGATTTTTAAGATTTACTGAATTATTTATAACATTTGGCAAGTATCTCACACATGCAATTTAATGAATTCAGTCATAACGTATAGCTTGGCATGAGAGCTATTTTCCAGAAGATGGTTAATTTTTTTCTTTCAATGGAAATCCTCAGAAAGTTGGGCTGTTAGGATTCCCTCAGTATTTGGGGACTGGCACCATGACTTAAACTTGCAGCTTTGAGCCTGCTGGGCAGGTGCCTTATACACTGAGCTCTCTTTTGAGTCCCCCCCTTAAGCAAATCAAGACAACAATAAGAGATCACACTACACCAGTGAGAATAGCATAGATCAAAACTGCTGGGAACAATCTCTATTGGCGGGGATGTGGGGAGAAGGGAACTCTCATCCACTGCTGGTGGTATGTTGTCTGGCCCCAGCCCTACTGAAAATAATCTGCAGGGATCTCAGCACTCTCAGAAAAGAGCTCCTAGCAATCCAGCAATTCCACTTTGGGGTATCATTCCCAAGTCAGAAGAAAAAAAACATTTATTCAAAGGGATGTGTGCACTCCCCTATTCATTGAAGCACTCACTACAATAGTTAAACTTTGGAATCAACCAAGATAATCTTGGTTACATGTAATATAAAATTTACGTGCACACTTTATGTGTCGAAATACTCTGAAATTTTAGAATACCATATTCATTTAAATTCTCGAACTGAACTATTTGCTGTAGATTTATAAAGCCTCGATGCCCTGTATCTTAATGATCCATCTTAATAAGTAGATCATTAAGATGCAGCACATAGACACAGTGAAATAGTATGGGCTGTAAGGAATGATGAAACCATACAGTTTACTGCAATATGACGGAGTTGGAAGTTAAATGAAGTAAGTTCATATTTACTTACTTCAAATGAAGTAAGTCAGAAGTAGCAGGAGAAACATAGGGCGATATCACTTATATGTGATATTTATAATAACTGGATATGGGAATGTAATGTTCAAAACAGGGAATGTTCAGTTAACACTTGGCTCCAGAGTCCAGAGTCCAGGGAGGAGGAGAGAAATAGAGAGGAGGAGTGGAGGTGAAGGAGCAGGTGAGAAGCAATAGAAGCCTGACAAGCTGGGCTTGAGATTGGTTTTCTCTCTTGGGTGGAGCTCGGAAGAACTGTGGAGTCGGATGAGGAAAAATACTGCCAGCATGGTGCGGGGGTTCCTCTGGATTCTTCTGAGTCTCTACTGGGATGATGGGCTTGGGCCAAAAGTCGATCTCCCTCCAAGACCCCTCGTGGTCAGTGGAGCACAGGGAGCGCAATGGGGGAGCTGGTAGCAGCTCTGCCCATGTATCAGTAAAAACAACCAAGTGTAAAGGAAATCGGTACAATATAAGAAAATGTTTCTTAAATACAATATAAGAAAATATTTTCAGCCATATACTATATATACATAAATGCACATATATATATAATTTGCACAGAAAAATATAACTAAAGCATTAATTGAAAATTTATGTGGGAGAAAGATGTCTATTAGAGAAATTAGTGACTAAATATAAGTAGTTAAAATCAACATTAATTGATCTCTTTCACTTTTCATGAGAGGATTTTATTTCTGAGCATAATCACCCTGAAATTTCAGAATACCATATTCATTTGAATTCTCGAACTGAACTATTTGCTGTAGATTTATAAAGCCTTGATTGTACAGTTAATCGTGCCAAAAGGATGGTTTTTATCATCTCTAAGGAGGACTCTTAATTGCTACCATAGTTTAGTTTTTATGAGTCAAATAAAATACAAACCAACAATGTTAGACTCATGAATGATATTTTGAAGGTTTATCCCAGACTTCTTTCCTTGAATATACACTAAATTGTGTTAGAACCTAGATATTACTCTTGAAGAAATATCCTTGTTTTAAATTTTGCATCAAATAATCATAAAACATTTCAAAAAAGAAGTATTAAAATTGTGGACTCTTCTTTTGAGATTTTTTGTCTAGATTGGTTTTGGCCCCCACACTGGTGGTGCTGGAAGGAGCCTGTTCCCAGTGCCTTGATTAGGAGCAGGCGGTGCTCGGTGAACCATGTCTTGGATGAAACCCAAAGCTCCAACATCACCGTATCTGTGCTCTCTGGCCCTTTGAGCAATCTCTTCAGCTTCCTGAAATCTTTTTATTAAGTTATTTTAATGTTTATTACACTTCAGAATTAAGGAAAGATTCCAAGATCAAATAAGCTTGGAAAATATTGTAAGTTCGCTGCTTCTAGATGTTTCAGATAATAAGTCAGAATATTTTCGTTAAATATTATTTTTTGTATAAAAACCTTAATATGAATGATTCACTTGTTTCCTTTTTGCTGTTGCTCACTTCCGTTTTCCAAGTGACTGATACCCCTTATTTCAAAATTGCAAATTTGTTTTAGGAGATGTTTTGTATTTATGTATAAAATTTACATGCACACTTTATGTGTTGATAATATTGGCAATCCTGCCCCTCGGGTGTTGCAGGTGCCTGGCTGCATTGGCAGGTGGCAGACAGGAGACAGGCTTGTCTACACCAGGGCTCTGCCCCGTAAGCAGATGGTCTGACATAGAAAAAAGACTGGCCCTTGGGATGAACCCAGAGCCATGGCGAGTCTGGCAAGCTACCCGTGGTGTATTTGATATTCAATATGCCAAAAGCAGTAACAACAATGGACCTCGTTCCCAACGAATGGAGATGTTACTGGCACCCGCTCGAGCAAATCAATGAACATTGGGAAACAAGTGACAAGTGAATGTTGGCAAGAGAAATAATATGGACATGGTAAACATGGAAAATTGCATCTTGGTGAACCAAGATGCAGTTAGTCTTGCATTTGTAGGAAACATCTGCGAGATGTGCTTAGTCTGGCATTTGTAACAAACGTGCGAGATTGTTCCCCTGACAAAAATCCAACCCCATTGTTAAACTAATCCCTTGGGCAAAAGCAATTTAGATTGTAGGACTAAATGGACAGCAAATTAAGGAAAGAGACTAAAACTGTTAAGGGCCTTCTAGATGTAGAGGAACATAAGTAAAAACAGACAGGAAACTGTCACAACCTTAGTTCACACTTTAAGGAATATGGTGATACGGAATACCCCGGTATCAGTTCTTAACGTGCCTTTGACTTTGGATGTGTTTACTAACTGTTCTTAACGTCTCTGGCAACTTAAACAGTCACTCACATGAAGAGATGATGGTGAGGGAGTGATATTGTGTTGGAAAAATCACCAGCCTATGCACTCATTTCTGGCTGCTCAGGCTACTGTAAAGCTTGGACAGTTTCTGTGTTTGTTCACTTCATTCTCTGCTACCAGCCCCATTTGCCAGGACTGTAGAACCAGCCTGGCAGAAATAAAGCCAGGAGCACAACTTTTCCCATATGATGGTATGGCTGGTGAGATGTCTAATAATCTTCATACTGATACAGCAGGATCTAAGGAGGAAAGCACCAGGTCTCAGGCAGCTAATCCCACCCATGGAAAAGGTAGCCAATCAAAATGTAGAAGGGGATACCTGGGGCGGGATTTGGCAAGAAATAAAAGGCAACCCCAGGCCCCTCCTCTGGAACAATCCCCTCTCTCTCTCTTGCCAGTTGCCCCCCAAACTGCTCCGGCCCTCTCTTCTTGGATCAGGTAGGACCACATGCCCAGGTACAGGCCCCAGGACAAATAGGCCACGGACGCCAAGCAAGGGCAGATGTAGGCATGGGCCAGGCTCAGAGACCCAGGTTACGGCAGGGCTTGGATGCCCAGGGTAGCCCAGGTTCAGGCAGGACATGGATGCCCAGGGAATGGCAAGGTACTGAGCACAGGAGCTTCACCCACATGTACAGGGTAGAGGCTGGAGACTAGGGAAAGCAGGGATAGGGACAGCAGGAACCGCTGGGGGTACAGTTGGGAGGCCCAACGCAGGCACTGAGAGAGCAGCACAGGGACAGGACAGGGCCATCATGTGGGATGTGAGTAGACTGCCTGGGACAGGACCAGGGATTCGTTCACAGGTAACAGAGGCTCAACATTTGGGAAAGGACCTGGAATCCTCTGTACATTAAATGAACTTTCAACCTTCTGAGTTTTGTATGTAATTCTTTCATACAATCCTCAAAAACCCACTAGCACAGGCAGCAAATTACAAAGTAAAATAGAGTTATATATCCTTTGTTATATAACTCTATTCTTATAGATAGTTATATAACTCTATTATTATATAGTTGTTATATAACTCTATTGTTATATTTTGTTATATAACTCTATTGTTATATATTTGTTACTGCCAAATACCAGTAACAATTATAGACCTGATTCCCATGACCTGAATGAATGGTTTGAGACTCTTTGTGTTCCTGGAGTGGGCAGATGCCCTTGGGCTGTCTTGCATGTGACAGGACGTATGGAGACATTACTGGTGCCCGCTCGAGCAAATCGATGATCTACGGGAAGACAGTGATACAGTGATACAGTGATCCTTTGTTGCATAACGGAGGCTTTACTATATAAGAAAAACATATAGTGGAGACTTCACATGACCTCATCTTTACTCTGAAAGAAAAAATAAGGAATTTCTTAAAGGAATGGCACATGCAGCTCAGTGCTGCCTGTCCTTTACTCCTCTCCCCTGGCCACCCGTAACTTATTCTCTATTCACCTAAATGGAATAGTACAAAGTCTATCCGCTGGACTTGGCTTACTGTAACCTATTTCAGATACATCCATATTGTTGCAGGAATCAACTTTTTGTTGATGGTTTGTGTTTGGTTGCATGCATGTTCCAATAGTGACTTACCCATCTGGTGAGCTGAAGGATGCTCAGTTTCAATTTTTGTCAGATCTGAGTAATCTGATATAAACATTTGTATAAACATTTGTATATCTGGTATAAACATTTGTATATCTGTATAAGCATAAGTTTGTATTTCTCTGACTAAATGCTTAGGAGCAGGTTTATTGGGTCTTAGGGTACAGGGGATCTTCTAAAAGAAATATTCATCAAGTTGCTGGTTCTTTTAAATTGAGCTATTTATTATTTAAAATGGAATCTTCCATGTCTTATTTAACTCCAGGAAGTAATATATATATATAATATATATATAATATATATATAATATATATATATATATATCCTTGATGTGACAAATGTTTTATGTTCTATCACCCTTTTCATATATCTGTTAAATTGAGAGTATAATGTGTTCTTTGGCTTAAATGAACGTTACAAAACTTCCTTATAAGTAAGGTATTCCTCCTCAGACTCAATTAGGTGACTTTTATTGATTTTTGTTGGTTAGGAAAGACAGAAAATTTGGCTAATGAGCTGAAAAAGGGAGTGCAGGCTAAGACAGGTGGGCAGTAATGGGGTTTCATGGACTATGCGCAAGGTCTACCACTTGAAATGTTTCAGACACTCTAGTTTTGCATCCCACCCAAAGACGGTTTAACTGACCCGCAGACACTGGTCCAATACCACATCTAGTACCAGAGTGGCAGTTTGTCCTCACATATCTGTGTCCTTTCTCCCGGTAAGCTTAGTTTTATATACAAGCTCTCCAGTTCATTTGTCTTTGGCCATTTGCTGTTCACTAACTATATATCTTTATTTTATTTTATTTCAAATATTTGCTTTTAATAGCCTGTTTATTTTTTTAGTCAGATGACCCTGTTGTATTTATTTAGATTATGTTTAGCTTTCAAGAGTAAAAAAAGTAACAATTTTTAAAATTTTATCTTTTTTTTAATTGAGATGCCATATTGTTCACGATTTGGTTACAGTAATACAATATTCAAGCACTCATTCTGTCAGCTGCATCTACTCACCTACACCAAAGTGCCTAATTTATCTCCCACCCTGCCCCCCTACCCCCGCTTACCTCTATGGCACACACTTTTCTTGGCCCCTTTTAGGCACTCTGGTGTGCAATACTCTTACTGAAAGGGTGTCATGCATGTCAACTTACTCCTTTCAGCACCTAACTCTTGTCCAGGGTGACCACTTCCCACTTTCATGGACATAGTGGTTCCTTCTCTAACCTAACTTCCCTCTTCCCTTTTATTAAAACATTTTTAATAAATTCTTCATGCTGATCCTCAATGTCTTTCTATTTACTATTTTTATATCTCTTAAACTGACTTAGTTCCTGAAGAATCAAAATGTAGAAAACTTTCTGGTATACTAAGACTCAAACATTTTGCACATTCAAACTAATACATCAGAAGAAATACTCAGCAACACAGAATATCATTTGTGGAATCTATTAATTAGGTATATTTATGCCTCTTTATTTTGACACAATTTTACTAAAATATTCAATTTTCAAATATTCATATTTTTCATTTAAATTTAGGATAAAAATAAAGAGTTAAAATCATTTGCATCACTTGTATCACTTCACTTGTCTTCCCATTGTTCATCGATTTGCTCAAGTGGACACCAGTAACATCTCCATAAGTCCTGTTGTGTGCTAGTGTAGCCAAAGGGCATCTGCTCCCCCCAGGAACATGAAGAGCCTCAAACAATTCGTTCAGGTCATGGGAATGAGATCAATAATTTGTTACTGGTTTTTGGCATATCAAACACGACACGGGTAGCTTGCCAGGCTCTGCCATGTGGGTGGTATACTCTCAGTAGTAGGCTCACAGCTTGTGCATTTACTAATAAACCTCAAGGCCGCAAGCGGCCGCACTAAATGGGAAGAGATAGGTTTTCTCTTGGGTGGAGTTCTGATGAGCTGTGGAGTCCGGATGTTGAAAAATTGGGGCCCTCATGATGTGGGGGTTCCTCTGGCTTCTTGTGAAGCTCTATTGGGATGGCAGGTCAGGGCTAGAACCTGTCTTCCCTCCCGGAAGCTTCATGATCAGTGAGCACAGGGAGAGTCAGCAGCAGCTCTGCACCATGTATCTGTTATCTATAGTCTCAACTAATACAGAAAAAAACTGTATTTTTCTGTATTAAACCAAAAATATCTAAGAAATACCCACCCCACATGAACTCAGTAATACATGAAATCTGAAATACAGAAAAGGGGTCAAAGCGATAGCACAGCGGGTAGGGTGTTTGCCTTGTATGTGGCTGACCCGGTTCAATCCCTGGCATCCCATATGGTCCCCGAGCACAGCTAGGAGTAATTCCTGAGCAAAGAGCCAGGAGTAACCCCTGAGCATTGCTGGGTGTGACCCAAAAAAGCAAAAAAAAAAAAAAAAAGAGGGCCACCTGCCCCTCGAGGTTTTGCAGGTGTGGCTGCAGTCCCCGGCTGCATTAGCAGGTGGCAGGCAGGAGATAGGCGTGTCTACACCCCCCAAAGCTTTGCTCTGTGGGCCCTGGATGGTGGATGGTCTGACACAGAAAAGACGGGCACCCTGGGATGAACCCAGAGCCATGGCAGAGCCTGGCAAGCTACCCGTGGTATATTCAATATGCCAAAAACAGTAACAATAGAAATGAACTGGACAAGGGAGAGACCAGACACACAGCTGGGCTGCCCTGCCCACATGGAGCAGCCTATGGAGTCTCTGAGGAATCGGCTAGTCCCCAGTCAAGACCAACGTAGTTCCTAGGGTAAGGCAGTCATGTGGGGGGAAGCCACACTGGTTGGAATTGGAGCAGGGATTTGGGCTTCTCCCTCTCCATGCCAGTGGACTTGGCTACGGGCTCACAGCCTCCACAACCAGATGAACCTGACAAGGGGCAGACCAGACGTACAGCTGTGACAGTGGGCAGTCGCATAAGAGGCTTAGATGACAAGGTAGGCTAGGACCAGATCCTTCCCAGGATCATTCACTTCTGTACACCGTAATGATCATTGAAGTTGTAACAAACTAGGGAATAATTCCTGAGTGCAGAGTCAGGAGAAACCCCTGAGAATTGCCTGGTGTGGCCCAAAAGAGTAAAAAAAAATAAAAAGAAAGAACAGTGGAGACTGTGTCATGCTATGCAATCATTTGCATACTCTAAAATAATTTCTTGGCCAATATTATCTTTATTAAATTGTAAAATAGTGTTTTAGGAAAATAATGGGATTCTGCAGTGGAATAAAATGGTTTTCAAGTCAATTGCTAGGAAACATATAGGTGGTTAATTTTTCTAATAATTTTAGTCTTGTTGAAGGTTAAGACAACGATATTTTTAATTAGATCCAGACAGGTCCAAATTGGAGAGTTTGGGGGAAAGATTAATAATATTTAGATAAATAGTAGCATATTTAATTTTATTTGTTTGGCCATACTAGCAATGCTCAAGGGTTACTATTAGCTCTGCACTCAGGAATTACGCATGGTGGTTCTCAGGAATATTGAGGATGGAGCCTGGGTTGGCTGCATGATTCCCTACCTTACCAGCTGTACTATTGATCCAATCCCTAATCTAACATTTTATAGGAAATCAAGAACAGAGAATAGTTAGTTATCCATTGTATCTATTTGTCTCACTTAAGCCATTTATTTATTCACTGATATACTATTTGCTATGTGTGGTAAGTGAGGCATTGTGCTAGTACCTTCAGGAGCAGTTCAAGCTTAATAAGTTAGAATCCCTTCTTTCAAGTTGCTCTTACTCTAATGAACAAGGGGAAGATAAGTGGAAATGCAGATAAAGTGGCTGGCATCGGATATTAATAGAGTGTTGTGTGTGGGTAGCTAGACTAAGCCCTCAAGAGATCACACCCTCGGTAAGTCTCAAAGTTAATCAGAAATTGATCATGAGAAAAATAAGAGGAAGAGTTTTAGCTCTAGGGAACAACTTCATCAGTGGGATAGAAGCAGGAAGTCACGTGGAACTTATGGGTAATGAGTCAAATATAGATTATTGGAATATAAATTGAGTCAGAACATAGTAAAGAAAAGAGAAGGGTTTGTTGGCAGAAATCTGTCTTTTAGCTTTCTGAAGATATTTAACTTTATTGCTAAATACAAATTAAGTGAAATTGTTGGGTGTTGCATAAGTAAACAGAAATAAGACTTTGATTACAGAAATGGAGATGAATGAAACTATATAAGTATTAATATAAAGCTAGAATGATAGTATTGGGACTAAGATCCTTGCATTGCACATAGCTGATTCGGATCCTATCCCTGGCACTGCCTACGAACCCCTGAAACCTTGTGGAAGTAATCCTTGAGCACATAGCCAGAAGTAAACCCTGAGCACTTGTGTGTAGCACAAATACAAAACAGACAAGAATAAAGCAAAGCAATAAACATTGATTTGGTGGAAACAGTACTGCGGTGATTCCTCAATGCAAAGAGGCAGAGGAGGAAGAGGCAGATGAAGTGGATTTCCACCTTGGGTTGCTCAGCGGCTGTGGTATCTGTCACACCTGCTACAAAAGCCACCTTGAGAATCACTTTTTATAAGAGCCTTTTTGGAAAATAGAGTCCACAATTTAATTATATATTGATCTAGGACAAAATTGAAGATACAGATTTGAGAGTGAAATAATGTAGTGATTTAGCCCTATAGAGGATGTGAAATGAGAAAACTTGTATAAAAGTAATAACAAAGTGAACATGTATTATTTATCTGTTGGAGATATTAGGCTACCAAGATGCTTCTCAGGAATATATACAGAGGAAGAGACACATCATGGTAAAATTTCAAATATCATGAGGTTCAAAACGTAATCCATCTACATAAACATTTTAATTAAAAGACTTCACAAATGCCACTTTGCAAACCCCAAAGGTGATCTGGAGCAATCATTTTTTTTAAAATTTTAAAAAATATTTTATTATACCACTGTGAGATATACAATTACAAAGATATACAATTAAAAAGTTAATATTTGGTTTTGGTTATACATTGTTCCAGCACCCATCCCTCCTCCAGTGCCCATCTCCCACCACCAAGGTCCCCCGGCTCCCTCCCTCTTCCCCAGCCCTCCTCCATGTCAGGTTCTTTATTTATTTCCCTTTCTCTCTCTTTCTCTTTTACTTCCCTTCCAGACTATGGATTACAGAACATACATTAAAGGGTTGTCATGTGTATCTTTTACCTCTATTTAATGCTCAGTTCTAGGTTGGTATTAGTACCCGCAACAATTGTTAGCACACTGTTCCATTTTCTGTCTTACCTAGCCTCTGACTCCCACACGTTTGTGATAATTTCCACCTTTGACAAGACCTCCTGATACATCATGTTTCACTTGATGTTGGATATTGATATCATAATATGTATATATATATGTTCATGTCATGCAAATAAATGCAGTCATTCTGTATCTGTCTCTCTCCTTCTGGCTAATTTCACTCAACATAAACTTCTCCATGTCCATCCATTTATAGGCAAGTTTTATAACTTCATTTTTCCTAACAGCTGCATAGTATTCCATTGTGTAGATGTACCAAAGCTTCTTTATCCAGTCATCGATTCTCGGGCACTCTGGTTGTTTCCAGATTCTGGCTATTGTGAATAATGCTGCTATGAACATAAAAGTAGAGATGGTGTTTCCGCTGCATATTTTTGGCTTCCCAGAGTATATTTCCAGGAGTGGTATGGCTGGGTCAAATGGGGAGTTCAATTTCTAGTCTTTGGAGGAATGTCCATATTGTTTTCCAGAAAGGCTGTACCAGCCAGCATTCCCACCAACAATGGATGAATGTCCCCTTTTCCCCACATCCATGCCAGCACTTGTTGTTCTTGCTCTTTTGAATATGTGCAAAACTCTGTGGTGTAAAATGATTATCTTATTGTTGTTTTGATTTGGAGCAATCATTTTCCCCCTGCATTTGTTTTCATTTTTATTCTTACATATCATTAGCCCAATATGTCTCTTTCCCATGACAGTATCTGCAATTGCACCCTGGATTCCTCACACATCCTTAGTTACACTGTGATTTTTCAGGCCAATTTGATTATTGACTAAGAATTGGGAAAATTTGCTATCATTTCTGAACAAAGATAGTTAACTGTGCATGGAGTTCTTATTTTTCTATTGATTTCTTGTAATTTATTGAACCCTTTTAGGTTTTAACATTTTATGACATTTAATGGGCTAGGTATTTGTACTTTTTAGAAAAGAACTTTCTGGGGGCTGGAGCTATAGCACAGAGGCTAGGGCATTTGCTTTACACACTACCCACGTGGGTTTGATCCCCAGCATCTCATATGGTCCCCTGAGTACCGCCAGGTGAAATGCCTGAGTGCAGAGCCAGGCATTTCTCTGAGAATTGCTGGTTGTGACCCAAAAAAGCAAGAAAAAGTAACAACAACAACAACAACAACAACAACTTTTCTTGTTCACAGTGGTTTTGGGACAAAGCACATTGCTTGCAGACAACTTACACTGGTTGTTACTGATTTCCAACAACCCCTCTGGTACTGAAAAAAGGAAAATGTAACTTTTTTTTCTATTAGACTAGTGCCCAAAATTTAATTGTTCTTTGAAATATGGTAAACGCACAATCTTCCAAAGCTAGCCCATTATTCTCTTTACAGATTTCCTGTCCAATACCATCAGTTTGATGCAGTCTAACCCAGACAGTTCTAACTAGACTCAAGTCCCTTTAACAAGATTAACAACAGATTTTGTAGGTCTCTGGAACTTGAATAATACCACTTGCCATTAGATGCTCCTCACATTTCTCCTGATAACTGTTTCCTTCACTGCTGATTTTATTACTCGAAGGACCCAGGAGCTACAGTGATAGAGCCTAGCATGTGTCTGCTCCTGAGTTCAGCTCCCAGCACATCGTGGTTCCCCACATCAGCACTCCTGTTCTGGATACTAGTGTACTCTCTTCAGTGCAATGATCACTCCCAGATGTGACCCATAGAAGTTAGGAAGCTAGAAAAAACATGTCACTTTGCATTAGACACTATCTTGAAAAAATTTAAAACTTTGAAAACACACTATTCTATAACTAGTTTGTTGTTATTCAACATTTTTGAACGTTTCTATATCAGAGACTATGATATTAAGAAAGTACTTTTAGGGATAAAACATATATTGACTATTCATAGCATCGCTTGTTTTTAACTTCAGTATAATCTTTAGATGCTTGGCTGATCATGAGGTGTCCGCAGGGAAGGCGGGTTCAGCCTTAGCCCGCCACCCCAATAGAGCTTCAGAAGAACCACAATGGCAGCCATTTTCATCGTCCGGATTTCGAGCTTGTCAGAGCTCCACCCAAGAGAGAAGCCAATCTCAAACCCAGCTGGTCAGAACATCACCCTAGAGAGAAGCCTTTTCACAGGCACAGTTAGAATATTCTTCCTCCTTCTATATCTTCACCAAAATTTCCTCTTCTGGCTTTCCCTGTGCTTGGCTGATCATGAAGCATTCAGGAGGGAGGACGGGTTCGGGCCCTGGCCCAGAACCCCAATAGAACCTTGGAAGAAGTACATCAGTAAGTGCAAAAAACCAAGAGCACCCTCATGGTAGAGCCTGGCAAGCTACCCGTGTCGTATTTGATATGCCAAAAACAGTAACAATAATAGACCTCATTCCCATGACCTGAAAGAATGATTTGAGGCTCTTCATGTCTGTTGAGTGAGCAGAGACCCTTGGGTTATACTAGCATGCAACAGGTACGAATGGAGATGTTACTGGTGCCAGATCGAGGAAATCAATGAACAATGGGAAGACAAGTGATACAGGTGATAGTCTTTAGATATAAAATCAGTGAAGAATTTTTAACAACAAAATTCATAGATGCCCATAACTTACTCTTTTAGAGTTAAATAATTTCATCTCCCCATTCCATAATTTAAAAAATTTTGTATTAATTAGGAAGATTGAATTTTCTTTAAAAATTAAACTTGTCACAATGCATCTAATTGTTGCTCAAGTTTACAGAGCCTTGAAACTCAGTTAAAATCTCATTTTCCACTATAAATTATTTGCTTCTGTTTTAAGGGCTAATTGTTACTTGTCCAGGCTTGGTCTACAAAAAATTTAGTAATGTGGTCATTGGTGAATTCTATGGGATTACAGAGTTTACTATAAATGATAATAATTTTAAAAGATTGTTTTAATTCCATGAATGATGGAGCAAACTAGTTATTTCAATTTATTATGGGGCCTACACTATACTTTATGAGCATAGCTTGATTATTGGTGCATTATGAATCCTAACATTTACCAAAGCATTTTTTATTGCCAATGGTGGGGGAGAGAATAAGAAATGTCTTTTTTTTGATTTTGTTCTATCATTTGAAGAGACTGAACCCAAGATATCAGTCATGCAAGGCATGTACTCTAACATCCCTCACCACCAAATTTACATCTTGAAATTAAAATTGCATTTACTTATTCATTGTAAGTTAAAATGTTCTTTAAGTACCTGTACTCATTTGCTGTGTACTCCATTGAAAGTGTGAGTTTGTAACAAAATAAATGCAGTTTTCAAAACTGTGGTAGGTTAAAGTCTAGAATCAATGTACTGTCAGTTAGTTTCTTTTGATACCTCTGTCCTTAATAGGAAGATTTCATTTCCTGAGGACTTCATACTTTTCTTCATCTTTCTATATCTTAACCAAAATTTCCTCTTCTAATAAAATTCCAGTAACATTGGAGTAGAGCTTGTCACAATGTCTTCTCTTAATTCTATATGCTCTTCAAAGGTCCTTTCTTCAAATAAAGTCATTTTCAGAGGTATTGGAACTAGGAATTCAGTCTATGAATTGGGATACTTATGATAAGCCTTTTCTGATTTTGACACTGGACAATCTGTGTACAGTCAAATATTCACTCTTGTAGTTAGCATATTTAACAAGACAGGGGATATTCTAGACAATGGAAATGTAGTAAAGATAAAAACAGACAATTATAATATTCTGATGGCTGGTGGACAGAGGCTAAATAAATCAGTAATGCTTAGAACTCACTGATTCATTATTTAATTAAATTAAAAAGGCATAAAATCAATAAAGAAAGATTTTTGTGAGGATTTATGAGGAAATAGATGTTTGTTCTGTCTGGTTATGTAAGAAAATTTTCTTAACCCTCAGGGTTCTTCTGAAGCTGAATAAACAAATTGCCATACAATAGATGAGCAAGAGAGAAATACCAAATTTAATAGCATTCTCGTGGATCATTTGTATGGTTCTGAATTCTAATGAGAAGTTTGCATGTATAAAGGAGATAGAAGAGGGTTTTACAAAGTGTCAAGGGGGATAACTTGATATGGCAGGCCTTGCGTCAGGCTATTTGCTTACCTTAAGTAGGTTCCCTGATCAAAAAGACCAGAGATGGTCCTATCCTAGGTAACCAGCATTCCTATTTTCTTTCAATTTATTTGGGATTTGTGCTTTGCAATACTGTTGATTTCGGTTTCTCATTCACACAATTCCAATGCCAAACCAGTGTACTCACCTCCCTCCCTCAAGGTTCTCAATACCCCCTCACTTTCAAGACCACCTCCCCACTAACGCAATTGTGTGCACTGTTCTCCCTCACCCTTTGTTTTTTGTCTCTATTTGCTGTGTCTTTTTGGTGTCTCTTAAGTCCCACATAACAGAAAGCATTCTGTATCCATCCCTTTCATTCTGACTACACTCAGTATGATTTTCTCTCATTTCATACATGATGCCACAGATTGTGTGATCTTGTCCTTTCTTAGAGCTGTATAATATTCTATTATGTGTCAACTTATTGATCTATTCATCAGTAGTTTGGGATTTGTATTGTTTTCAAATCTTGGCAATGAACATAAGTGTGCATATATCCTTTTGAGGGTAACTGCATTCTTTAGAGACTGGTGACAGCTTCTCCTGATACCAAATGGCTTCAATTGACCTTACTTCTACATACCAAGGAAACATATACAGAAAATGGTGCCCTCGACATTTTGGGAGAAACCTCTCTGAATGTTTGGAAAGCCACGATGTCTGACAAGGATTTCTAACCAATGACATGAGAAAAACTTCTTCACGTGTCCTTAGTTCTTTCAATACAAACTTTATTTATTTTTATTTTTTTAATTTTTATTATACCACCGTGAGATATACAGTTTGATATGTCATATACATATTTGACATGCTGGATTTAGAGATAGAAATGCTGGATTTAGAGATGACTACAAGAGTATGCTACCTGCATGGCAGAGCCTGGCAAGGTACTCGTATTGTATTTGATATGCCAAATACCAGTAACAATTATAGACCTCATTCCCATGACCTGATGGAATGGTTTGAGGCTCTTTATGTTCCTGGAGCAAGCAGGTGCCCTTGGGCTCTACTTGCATGAGACAAGACATATGGAGATGTTACTAGTGCAAATCGATGATGAATGGGAAGACAGTGACAGTGATACATATTTGACATGCCAAATACCAGTAACGATTATAGACCTCATTCCCATCACTTGATGGAATGGTTTGAGGCTCTTTATGTTCCTAGAGTGGGCAAATACCCTTGGGCTTCTCACATGTGATAGGACATATTGAGATGATACTGGTGCCTGCTCAAGTAAATCAATGATCTACTGGAAATCAAGTGATAAAGTGATCAAGTGAGATATATAGTTACAGAAGTATTCATATTTGAATTTCAGTCATACAGTGTTCCAGCACCCACCCCTCCACCAGTGCCAATTTCCCTTCACCAATGTCCCATGATTTCCCCCTCCCCAGCCTGCATCTATGGCAGGTAATTTTCACTCTCTCTCTCTTTCTCTCTATCTCTCTATCAATCTCTTCCTTTTATACACTGTGGCTTGCAATACATACTTATTTAGAAGTTATCATGTATATCCTTTTGCTTACTTTCAATGGTCAGTTCTACACTGGCATTATCATTTACAATAATTATTAGTTCACTGCTATAATACTTTCTCTGTATTGCCTAACCTCTGACTACCACATATTTGCAGTAGGTTCTACCCACTAACAAGACCTCTTGATCCATGTTCTGTCTGGCCTGGGTATTGGTATCATGCTATTTTTTTAAACCCACAAATAAATGCAGTCATTCTATATCTGTCCTTTTCCCTCTGGCTAATTTCACTCAGCGTGATCCTCTCCATGTTCATCCATTTATAGGAAAGTTTCATAAGCTTGTTTTTCCTAACAGCTGTGTAGTATTCCATTGTGTAGATGTACCACAGTTTCTTTATCAGAAAAGAAACTGTGTTTCTCAGTTCTTGGGCACTCTGTTTTTTTTCCAGATTCTAGCTATTGCCAACACAACTTTTAAGTCTGTTTTGAATCAATATAAAGTACTTCTCAAGACTAAGATCTGTATATCAATTTTTTATCTGTACAACTGAAGTTGTCAGGTATTTGATACAACTTAGAAACTTAAAGCTGCGGTTTTATTAAAATTGTGCTTCATTTACATGTGTGATATTGCTACTGGTGTCATGTGTGAAACAGCTACCGAAGAACTACTGTGATGATCAGTGAGAACCAGCATTTGTGGGTTTATTCTTTTTTTTCTGTGAGGAAATCATTTATAACTTTAATATAAGATGTCAAATATGTGATTTCAAGCGAATGTTTGTACATGCATATTTCTGCAACACATATAATTTTTTCATGATGAGTCTCACTATCTTACTATTACTGATTAAATGGAAATGTCTTATATAATGAATGCGCCCTGTGACTGGTGACTCACTTTCATTTAGGAGTGTGTCCTTTCCAAGGGTTTGCTGTGCTCCTGTGGTCTCCCATGCTCCCCTGTCAACCTCTATGTTCCCTGGAGTGACAGAGTTGTCATGCTGTGAGAGTGTCGACAAAATTGCAGACCTAAAAGAGAGTAAGCTTTTACTTTCTTTTACCAGGGAACTTTATGACACCGTTTCCTTCTGAACAACTCTGCATTGCTGGCTTGGAAGATCAGTCAATATTTTGGTGTAAACCTCCCAGTTGTAGGATAATATGTCTATGGTCATTAAAATTAGTCCTCAAATATCTCCCTTCAGTTTGAATTGTATTCTTCATCGATGTCATCAATGATGGTATCTTCCCATGTTGCTGCAATGGTGCCAAAGAGTTCCCAGTTGGTGGTCGTTCTGGGAGTTTTCTTCTTAAACTTTGCAGCCTTTTCTCCCGTTGCGGGAAGTAGAATTTTGCACGAAGGAGACGGGTGGTCCGATCATGTTTGGAATTTGGGGACGACAGCTACATCGGTCAGACAAAACCGTCGATTGAAGATGATGTGGTCAATTTCATTGTGGAACTGTCCGCCAGGAGATTCCCATATCCAACGTTTCGCTTCAGCTTTCTGGAACTGTGAGTTCCCATGAATGGTCTTGGTGAACATGATGAACTCAGATAGTCTCTCACCCTGTTCGTTCCATTCTAGGCCATGGGTCCCAATGTGGAGTTCTTCAGCAGATCTTCTTGGTCGTATCTTGGCATTAAAATCACCGACTATGATCTTGTAGAAGGTGTGATCTATTTTATAGAACTCCTCCAATTCCATGTAGAATTTCTCAATTTCATCTTCTTTGTATGTGGATGTTGGTACGTAGACAATGAAGAAAGAAAATGCTGGCAGTGGGCCACATCTCTTCAAGTGTAATCGTCCTATTCGGTTTGTTAGGCATTCAAATGAATCAATGTTTATGGCCATGTTCGTGTTGACAAGAACACCAACGCCACCGATGCCTCTTTAGGCTCGCATGTTCCAAGGGAACAATTCTTCTCCGGTGTCAAATACAGCATGATGCAACTGACGCCTCCTCATCTCAGTCAGACCAATGATGTCGTACTTGATCTTTTGCTCTTGCAGCATCAGATCCTCAATATATGCTTCCGATGCCAGCGTGCGTGCAGTGAATACAGACAGTCATTTTAGTCCTTCTTCGTTTTAGCAGCCTAGGATGGCCATGAAATTTTATCAGGCACTGCTTGTTTGCCTTTCTTACTGCTGCCATATTGAGGGCTCTTTGGGGGTCAGGAAAATAAACATTTCTGTTACTGGATTTGGCATATCAAACACGCATCAGACAGCTTGCTAGGCGCCTGCGGGGCTATATTCTCATTACTTTGTGGGGCTCTCTCAGAGGGGTGGATAGAGTGTTTACGGTAAATTTGAAGGTAAATTGTGCGGCTGCAGCAACGGGGGAAGACTGGTTTCTACTCTGCCAGGTGTACCTGTGACATCGATTAAGAATACAACCGACTGGTTCAGCACCTCCATGATTGTGCGAAGAATGCCGAGAGAGAGAAAGACACAAAAGAATGCCTGTCTTCAGAAACTCTCCAGCTCATTCACCAACGTGGCAAGGCGCGAGCCTCAGGAGACCAAATGCTAAGATCCAAGCTTGCTAAACGGTGCAGAGAAGTGATAAAAGAAGACCTCAAAGACAGAAGAGCAGAAAACTGGAAGACGCAGCAGAAGCCGGGGAAAGCATTCGCACTGCCCGCCTGTCTTTCGCCAACTGTAAGACCAAGATGACTGCCCTCCTACGCCCTGATGGATCTATCACATCTTCAAGAAAGTCAATGGAGAAGATTATCCAGGACTTCTACTCAAATCTCTTTGATAGCCACATCCACCTGTCCACATACCAAATTCCACAGGATGGATATGTCATTCCCAATGTTCTCCCTTCTGAAATCCAACATGCCATCTCGTCTGTAAAGAAGGGAATAGCACCAGGCCCAGACAAAGTCAGACCCGAACACCTGAAGAATCTGCCGTCGGTACTCATTAATACACTAGCTCGGCTCCTCACACGCTACCTGTCCAAATGCAAGGTGCCCTCCCAATGGAAAACCAGCAGGACAGTTCTACTGATCAAGAAGGGAGACATTCACGACATCGGCAACTATCGCCCCATCTGCCTGTTGTCTGTCATATACAAGCTTTTACACGAGTCATCCTGAACAGGATTAGCAGAACACTAGAAGAAGGACAACCATGCAAGCAAGCAGGCTTCCGGAAAGGATTCAGCACAATCGACCATATCCACACAGTAACCAAGCTCATCGAGGTTTCTAGGGAGTACAAGATGCCACTCTGTCTCACGTTCATTGATTTACAGAAAGCCTTTGATTCTGTGGAGACTGAAGCAGTCATCGAAGCCCTAGCCAAACAGGGTGTTCAAACCCAATACATCAAGATCCTTCGTGAGCTGTATTACGGATTCACTACCAGGATCTCACCATTCTACAAAGAAGTGATCATTAATGTGAAAAGAGGGGTTCGACAGGGTGATACCATTTCACCAAAACTCTTCAGCGCCACCCTCGAGAACATCATGCAACAATTAGAATGGGAAGGAATGGGAGTGAAGATAGATGGTAGGCAATTACACCACCTCTGCTTCGCTGATTACATTGTTCTAATAACACCAAACTTTAGCCAAGCGGCACAGATGCTGGTTGACTTCGACCGAGAATGTGGAAAGATAGGTCTCCAGCTCAATCTAAAGAAAACAATATTTATGAAGAACGAACTAGTTCCAGAGGCCCCATTCACTCTCAATGGAACAAACATCTCTGAATGCAGCAGTTATGTGTACCTAGGTCGAGAAATCAACATGATGAACGACCTAAAACCTGAGCTGTCGCAGGAGGAAGAGAGCAGCATGGATGCCTTCAAAGGCATCGAAGAAATAGCTAAAAGGACAAAGAACCTCCGGCTCCGGGCACATCTCTTTGACTCCACCTTTCTCCCTGCATTAACATACGCCTCAGAGACCTGGGCCCTACGAAAGCAGGTTGAGAATGCTGCTGGGGAGATTCGTGTCTCCCAGAGAGGAATCGAAAAGAGCTATGCTTGGAATATCACGCCTCACTCAAGTGAGAGAAGGAATTCGGAGTTCTGACCTCTGTCACTATTCCAGAATCAGGAATGCTGTCTCATTTGCCAAGGCATCGAAAATCAGATGGGCTGGACATGTAATACGATTTGGAGACAACTACTGGACTAGAGTCATTACCGACTGGATCCCACGGGATGTCAAAACATCACGTGGCCGCCCACCTACAAGATGGTCAGACTTCCTTGTCAAGACCCTGGAAGGAACAGTTTGAGGCTCTTCATATTCCTGAATCAACCAGATGCCATTGGGCTACATTGGCACGTGATAGGGTCCAATGGAAATGTTACTGGCGACCGCTCGAGCAAATTGATGAATAACGGGATTCAAGTGATCAAGTGATCAAGAAGTTTGAATTATTTGCTCCTTTCAGTTTCTCATTAATCTTACCTGGTTTTGCTTCAAATTACAGATAACAGAATTAAACTTTGCCTTCTAGTCTCAGTCACATTTCCATGTTTTATGAACTTCATTTAAATGACATAATTTAATATTTTATTTATTTATTTTTTGGGGGCATCACACCTGGTGCTGCTCAGGGGTCACTCCCGGCTATTCACTGAGGAATCACTACAGGTGGTGTTAGAGGGACCTTATTGGATGTTGGGAATAAAACCTGGGTTGACCACATGCAAGGCAAATGCCCTACCTGCTGTCCTATTGCTCCGACCCAGCCTTTTAAACTATAGCAGTCGAGGGAGATTGCTCAAGGGAAACATTGAATGTCTTCCATGCATGATGCTCAAAGTTTGATTCCAGTACCATAGGGTCCCCTGAGCACCAATAGTAGCCCCAGCACAGACTCTGGGCAGTACTGCATGCTCCGTTCCAGAGCCATTCACTCAGGTCCTCAGCTAGAGAGTTTCCAGGAATTACTTCCAAGTCCCGTAGTACTGTCGTGGAGGTTCCGCTAAAAGAAACCTCACAGGGGCCGGAGTGATAGCCCAGGGTAGGGCCTTTGCCTTGCATGCGGCCAGCCCATGTCGGCCCGGGTTTTGATCCCTGGCATCCCATATGGTCCCCTGAGCACCACCAGGAGTAATTCCTGAGTCGGAGCCAGGAAAAAACCCTGAGCATCGCGGGGTGTGACCCAAAAAGCAAAAATAAACCTCATAGTTTGTGGGTTTGTATATTCTATCAGTAGAATATAATGTTCGATTGATCATAGTAATTAAGAGGTTTAAGATTTTTAATTAGAAATATCAGGATTTAAATCATTGAAAAGCTACCAGGGATGAACTATGACTTAAATGAGTAAATTGACTTACTTACACATGATCTAATAATTCTTCAGGTTATTAATCAACAGAGGGAAACATGGAATAGTGTTAGAAATGATAGATTATGGAATCATTGATAAAGGGAAGTTCTAGTTCATAGACTTTTTTAAAAATTATCAAGTAGGCATAAAGGAAGAATTTTTTTGTGGTCAGATTATTTTATCTTATTTTGATTAGTATACTAGAATGTCCTCTGGTAAGAATAATGACTTAGAAGCAGCTCCCTAAAGCATATTTTCTGGATACTAGTTTTAAGACAATAATAAAATTATAGCCTAATAACATCTATCCTAAAGATTTCATAAATTTTAATTACTCAGAGGAATATTCCTAGTATGTCATGAGGATGACAAAATAATTTAGCTAGAAAAGCACAGCCCAAGGATTTACTGTAAATTGGAAGCAAATGTACTTTTCAACCATCATAAAGTTGGCTAGGAATATCATTCATTTGAGTGATGGAAACACTGGTTTAAAAATAGAAATGGAAATATCTTGCTGAACAAAATCCAACTATTTCCTTTGTCCTTTGATTTTATTTTGCAGAAGAACCTACAATTAAGAAAAATATTTAATCCAATGGGCAAAATGAATACAAATGAATTAGCCAACAAGAATGTTTGTTCAGGGCCGGGCGATAGCCCAGCGGTAGGGCGTTTGCCTTGCACGCGGCCTGTGCCGGCGCCTGGGTTCGATCCCGGCATCCCATATGGTCCCCGAGCACCGCCAGGAGTAATTCCTGAGTGCAGAGCCAGGAGTAACCCTGGCACGCCGGTGTGACCCAAAAGCAAAAAAAAAAAAAAGAATGTTCATAAAAAAACACAATTCTATTTATTAGCCACTAAATAGAATATCATATTGGAAGCAGTTACCTTATTTTTGTATCTGATTTTAAGGGACTAATCTGGTTACAACTATAGGACTTACATCATGGGCATAATTTGCTCCCTATTACATCACAATCAACTCAAATCAATAATTGGATACTATTAGTTTATTAGACCATCTTGAGGATCTCCTCGAATGAGTTTTCATTTTTAGTATTCTTGTTTTGAGAAGTACACTCTTGCTAGTCAATGACAAAATGGTGTGGGGTGTCCAGGTATTCATGGCTCTTTCACTAAAATATCTTTGTCCTTAGACAAGACACAATTCTTCTGAGTTATCCTTCCGCCAACTATAAACTGAGACGACTAATGCTGTTTAGTCTTTTCAGACTTTTACGAGGCTCAAATAAAATTTTGACAATCCATTTGTCATCACACTATACTTTGTAAATCATTGATTGTCTTTGTACTAGTTCTTCATATTTAGGGATCGTGGTTATAACTTAAAAACTATGACTTAAAGCTGTGACAGACTGTTAGGCATTTTAAAACTAGATCAGTCCCAATTCTGTATAGCTTAGGCAATAAAAGAAAGTAAATTTCCTCCTGATATTCTCTGTTTGAGCATTAAGAGTACTCCTGAAGAAAAGCAGGAGTTTGTAGAGATAAAAAGCAACAAACACAAATAAAAGGGTCACAGGCTTCTGGGGCAAGGGGAACTAAATGATAATTGGGTCTGGGCAAGGGTAACTATTCCATATTGGGTCTACTTGGAGACTCAGGAGAGGAGCTCCAAATCCAAATAGAAACAGGGACAGATTATTTGTGTATATTGTTTCTTTAATAGTCACATGTAGAATGAAAGAAATTGGGATTTGATTTGTTTGGGTAAGGTGAGTCAATAAGACTTTGAGAGACCACATAAACAGAAATTTAGTAGTTGTGTAGTTCATTTTTATTTTCATTATTGTTCATCCTTTACTAATTTAAAAATTAAACTTTATCATAGTTATGTATACATAGGATAAAAAATGTTCATAGGGTTTGTGGTTTAGGTATGTATTGGGGATCTTTTTGCCCATCTCCAGCAGATACAGTGACAATGGCACTATTATATTTTTTTTAGCTTTTTCTGACTTCAGACATAATCTATATAATTTCTGAAGATAACATGTAAGAAATGGCGGAAAAAACCCACAAACTCATCTTCAGTGATCATTGCTGTTTACTTTTTTATAGATAATCTCTAAATGCTGGATTTAGAGGTGACTACAAGAGTATGCCACCCACATGGCAGAGCTTGGCAAGCCTCCCATGTCGTATTTGATATGCCAGATACCAGTAACAATTATTTTGGTATTTGGTATTTGATATGCCAAATACCAGTAACAATTATAGACCTCATTCCCATGACCTGATGGAATGGTTTGAGGCTCTTTATGTTCCTGGAGCAAAGCAGATGCCCTTGGGCTCTACTAGCATGAGACAGGACATATGGAGATGTTACTGGTGCCTGCTCAAAGCAAATCGATGATGAACGGGAAGACAGTGAAGGTGAGTCAAAGCAATCACTATCACTATCTTCCCGTTAATCATCTATTTGCTGGGGGGAACCGGTAATATCTCCATATGTCCTGTCTCATGCTAGTAGAACCCAAAGGCATCCACTTTGCTCCAGGGAACATAAAGAGCCTCAAACAATTATATTAGGTCATGGGAATGACCTAATATAAATGGCACTGGTATTTGGCATATCAAAGACTACATGAGCAGCTTGCCAGGCTTGCCGTGCGGGTGGCATACTGTTGTAGTCACCTCTAAATAAAGCATTTATTGATGAACTGCGCTGCCACTAGTGGCGCGCGAGCCAGGATATGATAGTCTGGTCTGCTGGGTGGAGTTGTGATGAGAGGGAAGTCTGGATGTGGAAAATGGCGGGCCCCATGGAGTAGGGGAGGGTGGTCTGGCTTGTTGTGAGGCTCTGCTGGGGTGGCAGGCCAGGGCTAGAACCTGCCATGCCTCCCGGGCGCCTCATGAGCAGCTGGGCACAGGGAGAGCAAGTAGCAGCTCTGCCCCATGTCTGAGAGTCTCTGTTTCAGCATACCTGGGCTGGATTGAAAAAAAAAACTGCTGCAGGGTGGCTGTTGATGATCCGGGCTGTGATAGTCTGATTTGCTGGGTGGAGTTGTCGAGAGGGAAGTCCGGATGTGGAAAATGGCGGGCCCCATGGAGTAGGGGAGGATGGTCTGGCTTGTTGTGAGGCTCTGCTGGGGTGGCAGGCCAGGCCTAGAACCCGCCATGCCTCCATCGGCCGCCATGGGCCGCCATGGGCCGGAGAGATAACCCAGCGGGTAGCGTGTTTGCCTTGCACGCAGCCGGCCCATGCCAGCCCGGGGTTCGATCCCCGGTATCCCATATGGTCCCCCTGAGCAATGCCAGGAGTAATTCCTGAGTGTAGAGCCAGAAGTAACCCCTGAGCATCGCAGGGTGTGACCCAAAAAGCAAAAAAAAAAAAAAAAAAGTAGTAGTCTGTGCATATCAAGATTGGGTTACATACTCCGTAAAAGAGTCAAAGCAATACTTTATTTTATTAGAAATGCTGTGATAACAGCTGCATAGCTCGGCCTCATGTGGAGCGGCCCATGAAGTTCCTAGGGGAACGGTAAAAGGCTCAGCCAGTCCCTGGCCATGTCCTACATAGCTCCTAGGGCTTGCTCAACATGCAGGGAGCCACGCTGGCTAGACTTGGAGGGGCGATTTGGGCTCCTCCACCCATTCCTCAGACTCCATATTGGTGGGCGTGGCCCTGAGCTCCCAGCTACCATAGCCAACTGCCAGAAGACAGACACTCCAGATCCACAGCTGCTCTGGTGCTTGACCACTCCACAGCTGTGCGACAATCTTAGAGTATAAAGGATTTTAGCACACGGTCCTTTCCAGGATCTTTCTCACTTATACACTGTAATGATAATTCTAGTTGCAACAAACTGGAGAGGTTATGGGAAATGAGAAATTATGATGTCACACTAGAACCCACTATTGAATATTCACATAGAGACATCATATATTGTTAGTATCTGTAGGGCAAGTCACAAAGTTTCAAAGAATAGAGAGAGGGAGAGAGAGAGAGAGAGAGAGAGAGAGACAGAGACAGAGAGACAGAGACAAAGAGATAGATCGAGAGTAGAAAATGCGCCTGCAATAGGGGCAGGCAGGGTTTGGGTGGTGGGGCGTGTTTGGGATATGGGTGGTGGGGATTTGGTACTGGTGGAGGGATGGGTGCTGGAACACTGTATGGCAGAGAACAATTATGGAACAGCCTTGTAATTGTATATCTAATATGGTATAATAAAAAATTAAAAAAAAGAAATGCTGTGATAAAATTTTTAGCTTCAGAATTATTGAACTGGGTCCATTTAATGTCCAGTAGACAAGTGGGAAACTGCTTTTTCTTTTCTGTGTGTGAGTACACGTGAATAGGAAAAAGGGATAAACTTACATGTAGAAGATAAATTCCTGGGGTAGTTTGTGGGTGAAGATTTACCTATAAAATATTGGAAGTGCTATTAAAATTGGATTCAGATAAATGGTAATTTCAGATCAATGTTTTAGAAGTATACATATGAAAATAAAATATTTGAAATCCAAGATAGAAAATAAGAAGAGGAAAGAAGATATAGACTACGTTGATATGTTGATACAGCTATCATGCAGTTCATGTAATAAGAAAATCTGGCGATACTCATTTATAAATTTCTAAGAGTTCATTTCATGGAATGAATACTTTGTCACTTATATGAAAAAGCTTTTTACAATTATTTCAATTATTTTATATCTTTTATAAAATTCTGCAGGGACACTTTTATATAAAGGAGGCTGGACTCAGAATAAACAAACTGTATTTCTTAATGTTGACCTCTGAAAAATAATGGAGGATGCAAGAATGTCAGGCAATTATTCTCTAAAAGTCTGGCTTGAAATAAGGGAAGAAAAAGGACAGTTGTTCTTTGTCATGTTCAGAGGTAATGTGTTATTTCAAGGCGTTCTGAGACAACAAAAATCCTGAAGAGCTTTTCCATTTTAACACAAGAAATTCTATTCTGTGGAAAATTTGGGCAAAGATAGGTCAATAGTTTAATTTTAAGAAGCAGTGCCTTTTAGTAAAAGTCTGTTCTCTCCTGTGATCACACATTGCTATACTGTAGAAGTCATAAATCATATACTGTGTATGAATAAAACAAGCACTATAAAGTTTTTTGAATATTTAAATTATTTCTGCTGAATGAATAGTTAATGAAAGAAAGAATATAGCTGCACAATTCAATGTCCACTGTATGATACTTGAACACACATCTTGAAATGTCTGTAATTTCCACTTGCCTGGACAAGTGTTCAGCATATTTGTCACAACTGAATTTCTGAGCCCCCTGTGATTTGTGCAATAATGAAAAAATGTGATCTGAATAACAGAGTCAAGAGATGATATTTTAATTGAAAGAATAAGGTATTTGTCATGTATCAAAAATGTTTTTTACAATGATTTTGGCCATTTGTATAAAATTTTCCTGGGACCCTTTTACATAAATGCACCTGGAATTGTAACAAGCAGAGCATTTTAAAAATGTTTCACCTCTGAAACCTTCATGTCAGAACTACACCCAGCATACCAGCCTATCACAGCCCGTCTCATCAAGATCCACCCTGCAGCAGTCTTTTTTAAACCCGGCTCAGGTATGCTGATCTAGAGACTCACAGACATGGGGGCAGAGCTGCTACTGGCTCTCCCTGTGCCTAGCCACTCACGAGGCGCCCAGGACAGATGGTGGGTTCTAGCCCTGGCTCACCACCACAGCAGAGCCTTGCAACAAGCCAGACGACCCCCCCACTCCATGAGGGCCTCCATTTTCCACATCTGGACTTCCCTCTCATCAGAACTCCAACCAGCAGACCAGCCTATCATAGCCCAGCTCGTCGAGATTCACCCCTGCAGCAGTCTTTTTTTTAAATCCGGCCCAGATATGCTGATCCAGAGACTCACAGATATGGGCCAGAGCTGCTAATGACTCTCCCTGTGCCCAGATGCTCACGAGGCACCCAGGAGGGATGGCGGGTTCTAGCCCTGGCCTGCCACCCCAGCAGAGCCTCGCAACAAGCCAGACGACCCCCCACTCCATGAGGGGCCTCCATTTTCCACATCTGGACTTCTGCCTCGTCAGAACTCCACCGAGCAGACCAGCCTATCACAGCCTGGCTCTTGCGCAGCCACTTGCGTCCTCGCAGTTCATCTGTAAGTGCTCGATTTAGAGATGACTACAAGAATATGCTACCTGCACGGCAGAGCCTGGCAAGCTACCTGTGTTGTATTTGATATGCCAAATACCAGTAACAATTTTAGACCTCATTCCCATGACCTGATGGAATGGTTTGAGGCTCTTTATGTTCCTAGAGCAAGAAGATGCCCTTGGGCTCTACTAGTATGAGACAGGACATATGGAGATGTTACTGGTGCCCGCTCAGGCCAATCGATGATGAACAGGGAATACAGTGACAGTGATACACCTCTGAAATCTGGCCACCTTCCTTCTTCCATTTGTTGGAATCTCTGCATCATGACAGAGCAACCCCATCACACCGTTGCACAGCATGGTGGTAATTTCCAACCAAATGAGCTCTGCCCCATGGTGGAGCAACCTTATTTTGGCTTTGCACCCTAGCATCCCATGTGGTCCCCCCGAGCACCGCCAGGAGTAGTTCCTGAGTGCAGAGCCAGGAGAAACCCCTGAGCATTGCGGGTGTTACCAAAAAAAAAACAAAACAAAAAAAAAAGAATTGCAGGATCATTGGGTATTCGCAAGGGGCTGTAATAGCTATGGACAAATTGTCCTAAAATAAGTTGTATTGTGAATGATAACTTTGTATGAGATACCTGTATTTATCATTTATACTATTAAAAACATTCCACTTCCTCTCTCATTCAAGTCACTAATGAGTATTTTATATATGTTCTAGTATTCTGAATTATTTTAGTGTTATAAGGTTCTGTTTATGCTTCTTTCATTCGTACAGATTTAAAAGTATGAACTGGAAGAACTTTAAAAAGTTTTTTAGGCACTATGAACATTTCTAAAATTCATTCCAATTATATCTGTTGGACATTATTTTTATAAAATAATTTTGATCTTGCTATATATCTGTAAATATCAGTACTTCACAGTGAAAAGTAGAGAAACAGGTTGGCGATTCAACTAATCATTACATCATGCTGTCCTTTAGCCAGACTACTTGTAGACCATATATACTTATATACTGCAAAATAGTCTTTTAATGAAAGCAGAGACTTTTTTTTATTTCTTGTGCTGTAACAAGTGCTACTTTACTCTGGACATTCCATTTTCACCTCTTCGAGGATTCTCTTAACTATGTTGTTTACCCACACATACATTTTGACACAGAATGTAAAGCTTTTAAGAATTAAATGTTAACTACTACATTAAGTTTTCGGTTCCTGTGAGTTTTATGATTGTTTTCCTATTACATGTACAAGTATGTTGGTAAGCAGCTTAGCTCAATTATTAAATAAATTTATCAAATAACACTAGCCTATTGCAAAACAATTATTTTATGATTATTCAATGATTTCCTAAATGCTCTGAATATTCAAAAAATTTCTAAGAAGTTTGATTGAAAATTAGCTTTTCATTTTTATTTCTGTTATTTGTTCATACCCTATTTTAAAATTAATTCAAGGCAAAGTAAGTAATTAAATATTTTTAGTGAATGAAGAAAAGCCAAAGTATTTAAGAAATGATAACACAATTTGGAGATAGAAGCTGCAATCAAAATCATTTCATTGTGATTTATTCCATAACATTTGCCTGTTTTTGTTTGCATTCATATATGTCATTGTTGACTGAATTGGATTCTTCAGGTACAAAGAATTAATAGAATGTATTGTTTGTTGTCAAAATTCATAGTCTGTATAACTATCACTATCACTATCGTATAGTCTGTGTAACAACTTTTCATAAATATATACATATTCACTTATACTAAAAATGTTTACTGATGAGATATCACTGAACTTTCATTAATTGCATTATTGAAAATTTAGTTGTACAACATTAGTTTGATCTATCTGCACACTCCATAGTTACCCTGCATAGACTTTATATCTCTCCATTTGTGTATTTGCATGCTCTATATCATGGATACGTCTCAAAGTCTAGTTCCCTTTGGTCACCATTCACTTGGCTTCCTTTATCTAGTTCACTTATGTTATGACTTCCTTCAACATTGGAAAACTTCATTTATTTGGCCATAAAATTATCAAAAGATAAAGAAAATTTAATATATCATTAATTATAATGAAATAAAATGCAACTATTAAAATGGTAAAAACTTAACATTTTTGACATGAATGGAACTCAAGAGGATTACACTAAGTGAAAGAAGATAGGATATGATGCATTTACTCCCATTTACTCCCATGTGAAAAATAAATGAAACCAATAGGCAGACCAAACCAAATAACTATATGATTTAACATACAAATCAAATTTCTAATAGGAGTAAGCCAGAGAGTACAATAAGATTATGTTCAGCTAAACCCATTCATATTTTGCTCTTAGAAATGTAAATTGGTCCAGTCATTTTGCAACTTTCAAAGTTATCAGGAAACTTTAAAATGTGTTTAGTTAGTGTTTTCCCATTTCTAATTATTGTGGTTGATGATATATGTTTCTGACAAGTTTATATCAAAATATGTGTACATCCGTTTAGCTGATGACACCAAACATTAGCCAAGCGGCACAAATGCTGGCTGACTTCGACCAAGAATGTGGAAAAATAGGTCTACAGTTGAATCTCAGCAAAACTATGTTCATGAAAAATGAACTAGTTCCAGAGGCCCCATTCACTCTCAATGGAACAGACATCTCTGAATGCAGCAGTTATGTGTGTAGGTCAAGAAGTCAACATGTTGAACGACCTAAAATCTGAGCTGCTCAGGAGGGAAAAGAGCGGCATGGAATGCCTTCAAAAAGCATCCAATAAACAACTAAAAAGACAAAGAACCTCCAGCTTCGGTACATCTCTTCAACTCCACCGTTCTCCCTGCATTAACATATGCCTCAGAGACCTGGGCCCTATGAAAGCAGGATGAGAATGCTATTCGGGTCTCCCAAGAGGAATTGAAAGAGCTATGCATGGAATATCGCCCCTCACTCAAGTGAAAGAAGGAATCCGGAGTTCCGACCTCCGTCGCTGTTCCAGAGTCAAGGATGCTGTCTCGTTTGCCAAGGCATGGAAAATCAGATGGGCTGGACATGTAATGCGATTTGGAGACGACCGCTGTACTAGAGCCATTACCGACTGGATCCTACGGGATGTCAAAAGATCACGTGGTCAGACTTCTTTGTCAAGTGGCTTGAGGCTCTTTGTACTCCTGAAGCACCAGATTCCATTGGGCTACACTGGCCGTGATAGGGTCAAATGGAAATGTTACTGGCGCCTGCTAGAGCAAATCGATGAATAAGGAGATGTCAAGTGATCAAGTGATAGACTTACTACACTGCTAAGCTGTATAAACTCCCAATTGAGGAAATAATTAAATACAATATTGTGCCTTCATATAGTAGGATATTGTAAAGCTACTGAATCAAACTTCCCAATTAAAATTCACAAATGGTATTAGTAAATTAAGTGGGAGAAAACAAGATAAGTTTGTTGTGAGAGCATGTACTGAACTCATACAAAAATGTGTTTGCTCCTTTCACTGTAAAGTCAGCTAGGATATATTGGGACGGTTTGAGGCTCTTCATTATTCCTGAAACAACCAGATGCCATTGGGCTACACTGGCAAGTGATAGGTACTGTCAGTTGGCTGAACTCAAAAGGATCTGTTTACAGAAACTACAGCTTATTCTGGTCCCAAAGAAACTAATCCCTGAATGAATACTCCCTCTGCTCTTTATAACACTCACCAAAATTAATAAACTTCTTACAAGTTTAGGTCATTGGATAGTTTTAGAGTTAATTTGTTAAGGTTGATAGCAACGTTTTCTCAAGCAATACACTATAGTTAGTGGAAAGGAAGAAAAACACTCCAATAAGTTGGGATTGTATCAAATTATAGAATGTTTGTTACAGGCATGCCTGTTTTTTCCTCAAATAGCAAAGTTTTTCAATTTTGCCTGGAGTCAGACAGGGAAATAACATTTCAAATCACACCATAAAGTTCATGTGTTTTTCTTCGATAGCTCAGAATGCAGTTTGTGTTGCTTTTTGATTTTGGACCACAACAGGTGGAATTTGAAGACACAGATGAAATTGGGTCTCTGTGTGTATGTGCGTTAGCTCTCTGAGCTACCTTCCACACTTGATCATTTATATGTTGGTCTCCAGAAGTTGTCCCCACATCAGTCTTGTACTTAAATTCCTGTGTCTACATTAACAGCAAGGATCTTCTATTCTGGTCCATTGGAGATAGCAGAATTCTCAAAAGTGCATTGCCATGGCTACGGTGAGTATCATCTCTCTCGGGAATCTTTAAGGTACAACTGAGGAGTTAGATGGAAACTATATGGAACTTTAAGAGTTCAGTTTTATTCTTTCAATTTCAGCATTACAAAGAAATGAAACATTGTTTACTGTTTCAAAGATGGTTTACAGTTTTGGCACCCAGACACCCAGCATTCTACCTTCAGAAAGAATTCTATTTTTCCAGAAAATTAATCATCATAATTAACTCTGCTAATTAATATCATATGGTGATGCTGGAATTTGTTCAATATTTGTTTCTATTTGCTTTTAATTTGACCAATTAAAACAGAATTTTTTTCTGAGTCCATCTAGTGAAACTGGGTGGGAACATCTATTGTGTCTGTTCTATTATTCAAATAATTAATATCTATGCTTTGTTTCCTTTTATGACATTTAATCTTTATAAACAAATTTTGACTATATGACAAACTTAATGTAAAAAGTCATCTCTAAGAATTTTAAAGCCTTTAAGAATTTATTATAACATTTACAATCACATTCTTAAGTAGCACAGTTATTCTTATTTTCCACATTTTGTAGAAAATAGAGCCAAGGTCAAATTATCTTTCACTGATCCATGGCAATGTGATTTTGGCAAAGTCAAGATGTTATGTGTCAGTCAAGCTCAAGAGGGAAGCAGATGGCATCCTTGAAACAGGATAATTCACAGAGCGGTTATGTAACAACTAATAAGATGATTTCCTACTACATGGTTGTGGATATGGATCAGAAATAGTGTTAGAGGAAGTGGTAGTGAAAGGAGCCTGGAGGAGAATTAAAAAAAATTTATGATATCACCGTGACATATACAGTTACAAAACTATTCATATTTGGGTTTCAGTCACACAGTGTTCTGGCATCCATCCCTCCACCAGTGCCCATTTCCCTCCACCAATGTCCCATGATTCCCCCTCCCTCAGCCTGCACCTATGGCAGGCAATTATCATCTCTCTCTCTCTCTCTATTCACTCTCTTCCTTCTTTTACACACTGTGGCTTGCAATACATACAGTTAGAGGTTATCATGTTTATCCTTTTGCCTACTTTCAATGCTCAGTTCTACACTGGTATTATCATTTACAATAATTATTAGTATACTGTTCCTTTCTCTGTATTGCCTAACCTCTGAATTCTACACATTTGCAGTAGGTTCTACCTACTGACAAGACCTCCTGATCCATGTTTTGTCTGTCCTTGGATATTGGTATCATGCTATATTTTATATCCCACAAATAAATGCAGTCTTTCTATATCTGTCCTTTTCCCTCTGGCTAATTTCATTCAGCATGATCCTCGCCATGTCCATCCATTTACAGGCAAATTTCTTAACTTCATTTTTCCTAACAGCTGGGTAGTATTCCATTGTGTAGATGTACCAAAGTTTCTTTATCCAATTATCAGTTCTCAGGCACTCTGGTTGTTTCCAGATTCTGGCTATTGTGTATAGTGCTGCTATGAACATAAAAGGGCAGATGGTGTTTCTGGCCTCTCAGGGTGTATACCCAGGAATGGAATGGCTGGGTCAAATGGAAGCTCAATTTCTAGTCTTTGGAGGAATGTCCATATTGTTTTCCAAAAGGCTGTACCAGTTGGCATTCCCACCAAAAATGTATGAGAGTCCCTTTCTCCCTGAATCCACACCAGCATTTGTTGTTATTGCTCTTTTGTATATGATCCAGTCTCTGTGGTGTGAAGTGATATCTCATTGTTTCTTATTTAATATTTTTATTACACCACCGTGAGACATACAATGACAAAGATGTTCATATCTGGGATATGGTCATACAGTGTTCCAGCACTCATCCCTCCACCAGTGCCCATTTCCCAAAACCAATTTCCCGATTCCCTGCCCCCCTCCCTAGACTGCCTCTATGGCAGGTTCTTTATCTCTTTCTCTTTTCTATCTCTCTTTCTGAGGAGAGATTTCTGAAGCAGCAAATATTTTGAGAGAATCAGTATCGTAAGAGGGAAGTGACCCATCCAAGGCAACTCAGGATAGAGGAACTTGGGAGCTAAATAGGCACATTATTCTGCTACGTCCTCTGCTCTCTTGCTGAGCTCTTGTTAAGATAAGCCCACTCCAAAATGAAAACATTCTTTGCCTGGTTCATATAGGTCAGGCACGGGGACAGGAAATGGAGTTTTCCAACATATGTTACCTATTGTCTGCTTTTATCTATTCAGTAAAGGTAATTACTTTGCCTGGAATGTTTCCTTATATCCCGTTTTCTTATTTCACTCGTATCACTTGTCTTCCCGTTGATCATCGATTTGCTTGAGCGGGCACCAGTAACATCTCCATACGACTGATCACAACTAGTGTAGCCCAAGAGCATCTGCTCGCTCTAGAAACATAGAAGTCTCAAACCATTCCATCAGTTCATGGGAATGAGGTCTATAATTGTTACTGGTATTTGACCCTATGAAAGCAGGATGAAAATGCTATTCGGGTCTCCCAAAGAGGAATCCAACGAAAGAGCTGTGCTTGGAATATCACGCCTCACTCAAGTGAAAGGAATCCAGAACTCTGACCTCTGTCGCTGTTCCAGAGTCAGGGATGCTGTCTCGTTTGCCAAGGCATCGAGAATCAGATGGGCTGGACATGTAATGTGATTTGGAGACAACTGCTGGACTATAGAGCTGTTACCAACTGGATCCCACGGGATGTCAAAAGATCACGTGGCCACTCGCCTACAAGATGGTCAGACTTCTTCGTCAAGACCCTGAATGGTTTGAGGCTCTTCGTATTCCTGAAACAACCACATGCCATAGGGCTACAGTGGCATGTGATAGGGTCAAATGGAAATGTTACTGGCACCTGCTTGAGCAAATGGATGAAAAACGGGATGTCAAGTGATCAAGTGATCAAGTGATTTGGCATATCAAATACGACACGGGTAGCTTGCCAGGCTCTGCCGTGCAGATGGGATACCCTTGTAGTCACTTCTAATCTTGAGCATTTATTGACGAACTGCACGACCGATTTGCAGCTTCGTCAGTTGGGCTGTGATCAGCTCTTCTGCTGGGTGGAGTCTGAAAAGTAGGGAGTCCAGAAGTGGAAAATGGCAGCCCTCATGGTGTGTGGGGTTCCTCTGGCTACTTGCAAGGCTCTTCTGGGGTGGCGGGCCAGGGCTAGAACCCGCTTTCCCTCCAGGACGCCTCATGGTCAGCTGGGCACAGGGAGAGCTGGTAGCAGCTCTGTCCCGTATGTGATGTGCATCTCTGAATCAGCATACCTCGGCTGGGCTTTCTTGATTAATTTAAAAAATGTATTTTAAGAAATCACGGTGAGATACACAGTTACAAAATTTTCCATGATTGGCTTTCAGTCTTATAATATTCCAGCACCCATCTCTTCAGTGTACATTTCCCACCACTACATCCCAATTTTTTCCACATCCAGACTTCCTCCTCATCAGAACTCCACCCAGCAGACCAGCCTATCACAGCCCGGCTCGTGCGGCAGCAAGCAGCTGCACGGTTCATCAATAAATGCTGGAGTTTGAGATGACTACAAGAGTATGCTACCCCACGGCAGAGCCTGGCAAGCTACCCATGTCGTATTTGATATGCCAGATACCAGTATCAATTATAGACCTCATTCCCATGACATGATGGAATGGTTTGAGGCTCTTTATGTTCCTGGAGCAAGCAGGTTCCCTTGGGCTCTACTTGCATGAGACAGGTCATATGGAGATGTTACTGGTGCCCGCTCGAGCAAATCGAAGATGAACAGGAAGACAGTGATACAGTGATACAACCCAATTTCCCTTCCGCCCCTGCCTGCCTCTATGATAGGCACTTTACTTCATCTTTACATTTTTTTTTGCTCTTGTAAAACAACAAAGTAGAATATGGAGATTTCCTCTTGGGGTGGATAGGCAATAAAATGTTTTTCATAGACATAATATGAATGACAGAGAGATGACATTTTCATACCTCGGGATATTATAGGGAGATGGTAACAGTAATATTGATTTACTTTTTGGATTACCTTGGCTACCACTTTAAAACTACTCATACCAGGATATGCAGATGGTTATAAAATTGCAACTCTAAATTATATCAGTTGCATTTTCTTTCACAGTCCATTTAAAGGCTATTATCTTAACAATATTTGTTATCTTAAAACTCCAGGTAGATTTACAAAGTGCCCACCTGTGACTGCATACTTCTCTCATAGACAACATAAATTTACTGTGTTCCTTTTTGATATTTAGAAAAAAACACTATAGTATCAAAATCTGCCCTGACAGCTTCGGTTTATCAGTTTTGCTAGTACCATATTAGTATAATTCTTTTCTGAAAAAATTTCATGCTTCGCATGCTGAAAGAAGAAAGCTTTCAAAGAAATTAAAATTAAAAATATAGAGCTAATTAAACTTAGCATTGCATCTCCTCAGGTACGTTCTCATTGCCATAGGTTTGTTATCATTGCAGTTCCATTTCAGAGCTGGGAAGCACTGACATAATTTTCTCTGGCAGATACATTTCCGAGCACAACTACGACACTGTAGTAATTGGAAGATGACTAGCATTCTCACCGAGATGCATCTCAAGCTGCAATCTCCCTGAACATCCGATATGCCTGATTCAGAAAATGAGTAAGCTTTTCCCTGAAGTTAGGACTTTGTGTCTTGCATTGCCAAGAATATTTTCCAATTACTTGAACAAATCTCAGATAAATATGTAATCTTTCCACTCAGTTCTTATTCTGTGAAATCAAGTCCTAGATACAGGGACTGCTTTTAGGTATGTCCTTTAGTTTAAAATTTTGTTTTGTTTTATATGGGGGGCCAGACTTCTCTGTTCAGAGATTACTCCTGACTCTGTGCTCAGGGATTACTCCTGGCAAGCTCAGAGAAGCAAGTGGATGTCAGGGACCGAACCTAGGTTGGTCACGTACAAGGCAAGCACCCAACTCACTATCCTATTTCTCCAAATCTATCCTTTAATTTGAAAAGTTAATCAAAACTTTAATATTGTGACATCATATAATTATGCACAGTCTCCAACATTGGCTGTAAGAAGCTAGAGAATTTTACTCAAATGTAGTACTAGTTGTGTAATTTGATGATCAACAATTATGTATTGTTAATACATACATATAATATACATAAAATCACTGTATCACTGTATCACTGTCTTCTCGTTGTTCATTGATTTGCTCTAGCGGGCACTAGTAATATCTCCATACGTCCTGTCTCATGGTAGTAGTGCCCAAGGGCATCTGCTTGCTCCAGGAACATAAAGAGCCTCAAACCTTTCCATCAGGTCATGGGAATGAGGTCAATAATTGTTACTGGATTTTGGCATATCAAATACGACACGGGTAGCCTGCCACGCTCTGCCATGTGGGTGGCATACTCTTGTAGTCACCTTTGATCTCCAGCATTTGTTACTACCTCTGTTTAGCGAATAAAAATTAAAGAACATGAAAGAAAGGGGAAAACGAAATAAAATACCTGTTCCACTGACGTTTCATGAAGTTCATTAAGATTCAAGGAATAAATCCCTTCTTCAGCAGCAAATATCAAGAATTGATCTCCTTAGAAATGCTAAATATTGATTTTATATAATTCACCTAGAGCTCTTAGTACCACTAAGTAGTTTCTTAGTCACACTATCTCAACACACCATAGATGATTCAAGTCCTATGAAAATGATTTTCACATACTGTATCCCTTAGTTCTATCAATGAAAAACATGATCATTTGCAGTTAATTTCTATGATAAAGGGAGAATTTTCCCTTTCTACTGTTGGTTCCAAAGGCCCAGTCCTTAGAGTTCCATTTTAACCTCCACCACTATTGATCATGCTCCAGGTTCTGTCCCACTCGAGAGAACTCTTCCACTAGCCAAGTGAGACTAAACTCCATCAAGCACTTTTCCTCCTATACTGTGATGTCTCATACACAGATGGCAGAACTTCTTAAAACAGGGAAAATGTTAAGGAGACATATTTCAGTTTAATTTAGGAATGAAAAAGTTTGGCTTGGGATATAGCTCAGTAGTAGAGCACATGTCTCCCATGTTTGAGGTGTAGGGGTGTGTGTGTGTGGGGGGTCACCCAAGAGGGAGAAGAAGGGGAGAGAAGGGGGAGGGAGGAAGAAGGGAAGAGAGAGAGACAGCGAGGGCTTTAAAAATAAACACACTGGAGAAAATAGCTTCCAAAGTTAGCCAGCCCAATGTCACCAGATATATTCAAATATATGTGAAACTGAGCTGGAAAGGTTGCTTGGTTGCTTCCAACACAGAATTTGTGATAGTTGTTAATCTTAGCATATGAACCTAGAGTCATGGCAGAGCCTGGCAAGCTGCCCTTGGTGTATTTAATATGTCAAAAACAGTAACAATAATGGCCCTCATTCCCAATGATTGGAGACGTTACTGGCACCCGCTCAAGCAAATTGATGAACAACGGGAAGACAAGTGACAAGTATTCAAAGTACTAGATGTTATAAAATATAATTTTTGGAGATACAAAAGATAGCAGCATTAACTAATGTATTATTTTACTTTGGAGTTATTTTATTTTATGAATTTAAGACTCTTAGTTCTGTCTCACTATGTTTGCATTCTTTTTTCTTTTTGGATTACACCCAGCGATGCTCAGAGGTTACTCCTCACTCTGCACTCAGGAATTATTCCTTCTGGAGCTTGGGGGACCATATGAGATGCCGGTCAAACCCAGGTCAGCCATGCAAGACAAACACCCTACTGGCTGCACTATCGTGACGGCCCCTATGTCTGCATTCTTATTGTCTCCAGACTGTAATTCTCGGGTAGTTTGAAATTATATCTTAATATTTGCATGTAGACAAAAACTAATAACAATGATTTAATTACGAAGACTATTTTTTACTTAAGGAATTTATTTGTAGTAAGCTACATGGTATTTCTTATATAGTAAGCTATATGGTATTTGGGTTTTGTTTTACACCCAAGAGTCATATTGACGTATGGAAGAGACTAATTATTCTTCTGATTTTACTCTACTGAATTATTTATTTATTTGTTTTGCTTTTTGGGGTCATGCCAAGCAGTGCTCAGGGGTTACTCCTGGCTCTGCACTGAGGAATTAACTCCTAGCAGTACTTGGGGACCATATGAGATGCCAGGGATTCAACCCAGGTCGGCCATGTGCGAGGCATAAATCCTACCCACTGGACTATCAATCCATCCCCTCTCTCCTGAATTATTAAAAAATGCCTCTATTTGCTGAAAATTCCATATTCCCTGGCATCAGATTTGAAGAAGCTGATCCTTGCCAAATAGGTAGTAAATATATAAAGAAGCTGGTAGAGAAACAAAAATTCACTCAACTATGACATGGGCAAGAACAATGACCTCCAAGTACAATACATTTTTCAATCGACTTACATTAATTTTTAGAGTACTGGAGTTTATTTTGTTGTTGTTGTTTGGTTTTTATCTGGGGTCAACACTCGACAGTGATCAGGGCTTTCTCCTGGCTCTGAGTTCAGGGGTCACTTCTATTAGGCGAAGGGAACTACAAGTGTGCCAGGGATCAAACTCAGATTGATTGCATGCAGGGTAAGTGTCCTACCCACTGTACTACTCCTCTGGCCCTGAGAATTCTTGAACTGTAGATAATTATTAAATAGTTGTATACAAAGAAAAAAGTTTGTACAATACATTTTTAAATTTGGAAAATAATGTCAATATTAAAAAGGAAAATTGGACTTAGAGCAATGTTCAATGGTAGTTGAAGTAGAACAAGATTTTGATGGTCTGTAAGCTGCAAGAAAAATTCTTTGAAAAGTGTCTGTTGGGCTCATATGATAGAACGCTTGGGTAAGGTGCTTGTCTTGCAAGCTACTGACCTGGGTTCAATCACTGACATCTGGCATCTTGTATAGTCTCCAGAGTCTCATCAGGAATGATCCATGAGCCAGGATTAAGACACGAGAACATCTGGGTATGGATAAAAGGAAAATAAATAGGAGAAGGAGAAAGAAAAGTGTCTGTCACTTGGCATAGGTGTTAATTACTCTATATCATGATTTTTCTCTCATCTGACTTTTAAAATCACTGTATCACAGTCTTCCCGTTCATCATCGATTTGCTCGAGCGGGCACCTGTAACATCTCCATATGTCCTGTCTCATGCAAGTACAGTTCAAGGGCATCTGCTTGCTCCAGGAACATAAAGAGCCTCAAACCATTCCATCAGGTCATGGGAATGAGGTCTAAAATTGTTACTGGCATTTGGCATATCAAATATGACACGGGTAGCTTGCCAGGCTCTGCAGTGTGGGTAGCATACTCTTCTAATCATCTCTTAATCCAGAATTTATTGATGAACCGCCACGGCCTCTTGTGGCCACGTGAGCCAGTCTGTGATAGGCTGGTCTGCTGGGTGGAGTTCTCACAAGGGGGAAGTCTGGGTGTGGAAAATGGAGGCCCTCATGGAGTGGGGGGGATTGTCTGGTTGTTGCGAGGCTCTGTTGGGGTGGTGGGCCAGGGCTAGAACCCTCCATCCCTCCAGGCTGCTGGGCACAGGGAGAGCCAGTAGCAGCTCTGCCCCATGTCTGTGAGTCTCTGGATCAGCATACCTGAGCCAGATTTAAAAAAAACTGCTGCAGGGTGGATCTCTATGAGCTGGGCTGTGATAGGCTGGTCTGCTGGGTGGAGTTCTGATGAGAGGGAAGTCCGGATGTGGAAAATGGTGGCCCTCATGGGGAGTGGGGGGTCATCTGGTTGTTGCAAGGCTCTGCTGGGGTGGCGGGCCAGGGCTAGAACCCACCATTCCTCCTGAGCACCTTGTGAGCAGCTAGGCACAGGGAGAGCCAGTAGCAGCTCTGCCCCATGTCTGTGAATCTCTTGACTTTTAAAAAGTACTTGAAAACATTTTTAATTAATTTTCCAGATTTGATCAGAATGCATAAAAGGGTGTGATTTAAATGATCTTAATTTTGTTTACTAAAAATGTGTGTAAATGTGCTACTAAAAGTAATTATTATTTTATTGGGAAGCAACTTTTTTCTCAAAAGGGAGAGATTAATGTATGTTATAGATATATGGAAATGATAGATTCAATTTAATTTGAGGAGAAATTTCTATTTAGGTATAATAGAGGCAAGAATGTAATGCGTTAGGATTTTCGTAGGTTTGTAAGTTTGAGGAATTAAGGTCTTGTCTGTTTCTCTGTTCTGTGGGGTAGAAAATGCTGATTCAGATATTATTAATCATGAGAGCCTATGAAAGGTCGGTGATTATGAACATGTGGCATAACTATTTCAAATATTTTTCAACTTCCCCATTGTATATATGGAAAATTTATCATCTGTGAAAAGAGATTTCAAATATGGAAATAATTGAAAAGAGAAGAGTGCAGAGAATTTGTTTTAAAAGTGTTATATGATGAATCACACAACTTCAGGCAGAGAAGAGATTAGAGGGCTAATAAACTGTAGAAAATAAAGAATTCAGTGGACTAGAAGAAGCCTTCAAGCTATGGGATCCTCAGGATCAGTAATGATGAAATGAGCTAGAAAGAAAGTGAAGAGAGTTTATTGCTTGCATTAGTGACTTTGAAGATGACTATACACAAATACAATTTGCTTAGACTGTGTTGAGAAGGTTAAAAGAGAGGCTAGAATATTGAGAAGAAAATTAAAGAAAACTGAGAAACAGTGCTGTATGGGTACTTCCACTGGTGTTGAATCACTTAATGTAATAATAGAACTTAGACCACAGGGGAAAAAACTGAGAACATGGTAACTTCTTAATGAATGAAAGGGGAGAGTGAGAACAAAAGATGACAACGATACAGAATAGGTGGGCTTAAGACAAAATGAGCAGATATGATTTTTTTCCTGTGAACTCATAAAAAAAAAAAAAAGCAGATGACCTGTTCGATAACAGGTAGTGATTCATTCTGCAAGCCAAAGGAAAGAGCGAGCAGGAAATTTTTCTGCTCATCATAAGCACGGTGGGTGTATGACTTGACTCAATTTCTGGTGAGATTGTGCTATCAGATTCAATTAAGACAAACAAGTATAGGAAGTACCTTTGGAAAGAAAGGCTGTTTGGGAAATTTTCTGTTAATGGAGGTTTATTTTCCAAAGCATAGTGAACAAAAAGAATGGTTGAGTCAAAAACCAAAGCCAAAAAGAAATTACTGTAGCTATAGGAGAGGCTCATAATTTCTCCTGGCTCAGATCTCATGGCCAAAAAGTTATACATTAGTTGATTAGTGAGGCAAAATATAATAGTTTGGTTATTAATGTAAAGGAGGAGGACCCTCATTCCTGGACTAGAATATAAGGTATGCAGTACTAGATCAGGAGGAGAGAGTTGGCACAGGCTCTGCTCTGAAAATCAGTGCTCCTCATAAGTGAGTCTTTATAGACTACACTCTTGGTTTACTCTGGTTTTACCCTGGCTCTCACAGGTTGATTTCCTGGTGTAAGGACTAAAATATTTGTCCCAAAAGTTACAGTCTCTATACCTGCTAAATTAGGAAGAGATGCAAAGAAAGTTTATATTTATTTTGTGTTTTGTGCCGTTGATTTTTATTGGGTTTCACACCTATTGGTTCTCAGGGCTTACTCCTGAGGTCACTTTGGTGGTTGTAGGGACACCAAATCAGTGTTTGTAATCAAACCTTGTTCAGTGGCATACAAGGAAAGCACCCTATCACTGAATTATTGATCAGGTCTTCCCATTATTTGTGTATCAATATTGTGTTCTTTTGCGTTCTGTAGACTCTTGGTCTATTTGATAATTAGTCACTTTTACAAACATTTGTAGACTGATTATTTCCAGCTATTGTTAAAAATAGTTTTATCTATTAATAAGAGCAATTCCATTGAGGGTATTGTTACAAATTCATTCAATTGCAATGAATTTGTTAATACATTAATAAATGGCCTATAGAGAAACAAAACCAGGTAATAAACAAGTTTGGATAAGTAAAAGTCCTTGGCATGTGGCTGCAAAGCTGGGTTTACCAAGCATGGTGGGGCTATTGGAGTGATTGACAGAAGGAAGAGATGGGCTAGATGGGACAAAAGGATAGTGATGAAGGCCCTTGTACACTTTGGTATGGCATAGTAATTTTGTGGATTGAAACCATTAAATTTTGCATTAACCTTTTTACTTAAATCAAAACACTGAACCTAAACTACAACCAAAAAACAGTTCGGCATCCATTACTTGAAATTTAAGTGCATTGACAAGAAAGATTTTTTTTCAAGGTAAGAGGTTGTACAGTGTTTAGGGTACATGCTTAGCAAGTGCTTACCTGGGTGGATTTGTGGCAACAGATGGAGCTCGAGACATCACAGCATGCAGCCCAGAAATCCCCGAGCATCACCTGGTACATGGTATCTGAGGTGACCTGGTGGACCTACTTCTTCAGGGTTTGAACTTATGAAATCTTTGGGCCCTTGCATTGAAAAAGCTGCCTGTGGGCCCCAGACCTCCTAAGCACGTCGGGCGTCTCCTTCCCTCCAAAGGAAGACATTTGTTCATTAGACTACAATGCTTTGGTATGCTTCAAATACACAAGTTTAAAATCAATTTAAAGAAAATATATCCAAACAAATTTTCTTTGAAAGATGTGAGGTGACTGTTGACCCAAGGTTCTTGAAGGTTGACTTTTGGCATCTTTATATTCCTTGAATATTAAAGATAATGTTGGTTTATGGGTTCTGGGAGGGTTTTTTAGTGTAAAATGAACACAATCTCAAAGGAGGTCAGAACCTCAAAATAGCTCAGAATATTACAATAAAGGAAAACAAAAACAGAGGAAAATCTAAAGAAAATGTATTGCAATAGCAGTCAGCTAGCTCCATTAAACATGTTTATGAAACTTTTTCTAATAAATGTTACAATGACATTTCTTTCCTTAATTATACATGCTAGCAGCTGAAACTCTAAAATTGCTTGAACTATATTACTGAGAGCAAAATCCTATTATTGAACACACAAAGTATCAAGAGTAAAATAAAATTTCTTGAGGCTGGAGCTATAGAACAGTGGGTAGGGCATCCCTAGGCCTTGGTCAATACCGCACCTGATATGCTCCCCTGAACATCACCAGGAGTGATCCCTGAGCACAGATCCAGGAGTAACTCCTGGGAACCACTGAGTGTGACCCCCAAAACAAAAGGAAAATGAAAAAAGATAAAAAACAAAAAGCTATTTCTATTTGTTTTAAATATAAACTAACAAATAATAATATTTCATTGCAATTATACAAGCTGTGAAAAAAATTTAATATCCTAGGAAAACCAAGTTCTTTCCTACTACTCTAGAAAGACCCTGGGCTCTCATATTTCTTTCTTTTCTCTTCCTTTTTATCTAGTCGTTGAGGGTCAACACCTCCCAGTATGGCAGACTAGTCCTGGATGGTGCTTGGCGTCTAATTCCCTGCAGGGCTCCAGGGACCAGGTGTGCCAGGAAATGGACACCTGTCTTTCCACATCAAGGGGACACGTTGAGCCAACCCTTTGAAAACTTGTCCAAAATGATCGCTTCTATGGAAACAACTTTTCCCTAACTTTAAAGAAGTAAAAGAAACACATTTACTACAGAGCAAGAAAAATATTTTTTAAAGAAAAGAAATCAAGGTACTTTCTTCAACAGCTGTTCTACAGTTTTCACAAAATAAGTCTAGAAATTAGTAAAAACTTATTTTAGGCTTTAGTATCTGCATAAGACTGGCTACAATTTTGAAGTTCTGGTTTCTATATTCCCAAACAGCAGTGGTTATCGCTCCCATTGCTTGCCCACTTCCTTGGTTTGGGATAACTAGTAACAATTATGTTCACTTATTCACAAAAAATCACAAATATATTTTTGAATTATTTTGTATTATTAATTTAAAATTAAAATAGAAGGGCTACAATCAAATAATTTAATGGAAAAAATCTGTTTTTGATTCCAAGCATTACTTTTGAGTTAACTTGTTTTTAGTTCTATATTTTTAAGTAATATATTTCCTCTGTAATTAATATTAGTACCTCATTCAATAAATATTTGTTATAATTCACCAAACCCATGATTAAACAGCAAGGGAATAATAAGACAATTATTAAAAATTAATGCGTTTCCTTTGTTATGATGGGATTACAACCCAATTAATTTATTGTAAATTAGTTAGATTGCATGTCAAAAATATGCTTAAGGGTCAGAAAGAATAATACAGGGGTTAAGGCTATTGTCTTGCAATGCAGATAACTCTGGCTTGATCCCTGGCACAGTATTTGGTCTCTTGAGCACTATCAAGGGTAAGTTTTGACAGTTCCTCCCCCCATCCCAATGCACCTAGCAAACATAGTCCATCTTTGTCTGCCTTAAACACGCTCTTAAGACCCACAGTTATCTAACACAAACCCATTTTATAATAAAGTGCTGTAGGTGTAAGAACACTTTGTAGGTGTAGGTCAGCCCCCGACCTCTGGAAAGTTCCTCAGATGGGCAAGGAATTTTTTCACCTGAGTGACCTCAAGGTTTTGCAGGTGTGGCTGTGTTGGCAGATGACAGACAGGAGACAAGCTTGTCTACACTCCATGGCTCTGCCCTGTGGGCCCTGGATGATTGATGGTCTGACATAGAAAAGACTGGCCCCTAGGATGGACCCAGAGCCATGGGAGAGCCTGGCAAGCTATCAGTGGTGTTTAGACCAAAAAACAGTAACAATAATGGACCTCATTCCCAATGATGGAGATGTTACCGCGCCCAGTTGAGCAAATGGATGAACAATGGGAACACAAGTGACAAGTGACAAGGTGTAAGAAATAGATGATTGTTTTTCAGATATCACAGGATGTGAAATCACAACACATGATATTCACAGCTTGTTGGGAAGCAGAAACAGAACAACATGGACTATCCAGTGTTGATCCTCCGTATTAAGTGGAAGACAGAATCGCTATCACTGCCACTGCCCAGCACCATGAGAAAGTGCTATCCAGGATGTTAGTCCGACAGCAGATTAATGTATTAAGTACAAAATATCGTTGGTGGAGGGACACTGACTCTGGTGGTGGATGTGCTCTGTTGGAATATTTGCCTAAAACTCTATAATTAACAATACTGTAAAACAAACTGCCAAAATAAAAATAAATTTAAATAAAAATAATCACTTTAAACTGCCTCAACAGATAAAATACAAACTACAAATTACATCTTCTATTGCGTTGTATCAAATTCATGCACTGTACATAAAAAATGTCATGAATCGGGTCTGTACTTCCATAGCATCTTAGGATGAGTCATCTTAAATTGCAGGCACACAGGAAAAAAATATATGCTCTTCTCATATTGAGCTAACCGCTTCTTATTCATGATGTATTTTAGGAAGTCTTTCTTAATGCTTTCATGAAATTAATTATATTTAATTTTATATTATTTGTATAAAAAAGTCCTCAGGTTAAATATGTAAACAGCTCTCTCTCCCCTGCCACTCAACAAAACTAAACCATATCTGAGCTCATAAGGAAAACAGAGAACAAAAAAAAAAAAAACACTTTTTTTAAAAAAAAAAGAGAAAACAGACATTTTGGTGACAATATTTTGTAACCCAATGAGAATCTTTTAATTTTTTTTCTATGGATCATGTACACTCATGCTTTATCATCTTTTAAAAAATAATTTCTTATAGTATGCTGCATATAGATTGTGAAGCTGGTGTTTGAGTATAATTCAATGAAAATTATAATCATATTAATGAACTACAAAAAAAGAAAGTTTAAATTATGCAACTTCCTTATTATTGCTATTACTCACGTCTGTTTTTGTGAAAATCAAATTTTTTATTTTCTCCCCAAATTTTCCCTCTCATAATTTGTTAACCATTGTTTATAAGAACTGTGGTATTTTTTCTTATGTCAAATAAGCTCCAGGCACATCTCTTCAACTCCACCGTTCTCCCTGCATTAACATATGCCTCAGAGACCTGGGCCCTACGAAAGCAGGATGAGAATGCTATTCGGGTCTCCCAGAGAGGAATTGAAAGAGCTATGCTTGGAATATCACGCCTCATGCAAGTGAAAGAAGGAATCTGGAGTTCCAACCTCCGTCGCTGTTCCAGAGTCAGGGACACTGTCTTGTTTGGCAAGGCATGGAAAATCAGATGGGCTGACATGTAATGCTATTTGGAGACGACCGCTGGACTAGAGTCTTTACCGACTGGATCCCACGGGATGTCAAAAGATCACGTGGCCACCCACCTACAAGATGGTCAGACTTCTTCATCAAGACCCTGAACGAACGGTTTGAGGCTCTTTGTATTCCTGAAGCAACCAAATGCCATTGGTCTACACTGGCACGTGATATGTTCAAATGGAAACGTTACTGGCGCCCACTCGAGCAAATTTATGAATAGCTGGATGTCCAGTGATCAAGTGAGCAAGAAGTCAAATAAGCTGCTGTATCTGATCTATTAGTTCTAATAATGTTACAACTGTTTTCCTTAAATTTACTATGTAAGCAATAATATTTTTCTGAGGAGAAGCAATACCACAATTGTCTTCTATTTTTAATGTCATTGAACATATAGGTTATTGATTGATATTAAGATATTTTATAGTATTGTATGGTTTCCATAACATTAAAGGACATGCTTAGAGTTTTATCATGAATACACTGTATGATATCTTTTTATGGTAGATTCATTCCATATTAATTACACTGAGAAACTCCTATATTTCTAATTTTTCAGAATTTTAAAAAATAAGATATGAAGTTCAATATTTTTCTCCTCGATTCCAAAAACCTACTAAGGGGATATATATATATACCTACTAAGGGATATATATATATATATATATATATACACACATATATATGTATATATGCATACATATATATATGCTTTTTCTATTTCAATAGCTGTACATGATATATTACTTTCATTTTATCATATATTAAGCCATTCCTTTAGTTATTGATCTATATATTTTGCTGTATGAAGCATAATTTTTAAATGGCATGGTTTCAATTTACTCTTGATGTTGCAATTCTCTTCCATCAGATACCCTGTGCTGACAACATACTTCTTTGCCACTATATCAGTAAAGTTTTCTAGTGTCTTTATTACAAAAAAAGCATCTTATAGGATACTACACCTCGTCAACTTATTCCAGGCTTTCCTAATTTTTGTAACCTAAAATATTATGATAAAAATTCAAATTGGACAAGGACCTTCCATATTTTCCAAGATGTAATGTGATTATGTGATTTCAATTCTGACTAATTTCTTACTTCATCTCAAATCCACGAAGATTTTACCTTGTGATTTTCTACTCTGTGCTTTCTGTAAACCATGGTCAATATTTTGAGTTTATGTGTTGCTCTTACGTTTTATCAAGTATAACTTTATGTCATCAATGAATGAATTGATATCTAAAAGAAATGCACATATAAGTATTAGAAAAATACCTTTCAATATCTAATTCTGGAGCTATGTAGACATGACATAATACATCATTTTCTTCTTCTAAAAATGAGATTAGGAGATTGCGACAGATGATTATTGAAGCTTTTCTATGGTTTACAGCATGTCATCTTTTGAATTTATATGTTCAAGATTATTTTAGCAATAAGTTGTATGATTTTATACATGCATGTATAGTAGAACTGCATTACAGTCCAAGTCTCATCAGATCATGAAGTCAGACTTAGTTGAATATTTATTTGAAGGCAGTTAGTAGTTATAGGTCATGGAAGAAGAAAGTGAACATAATCAATTATTTTATGGGACCAAGTGCATTTCTGATATAATACACTTTTTAATCATCATGGAAAAAGTCTTTATAAATGTATTTTTGCTTGTTTCTTTGTTTTAGAGCCACATCCAACAGTTCTTCTGACTTAAATTAATTAACCCTGGCTCTATATTCAGGGTTCCAGGGATAGAACCTGGATCAGCCACATGTAAAACAAGGACCTTATCCACTCTACTATCTCACCAGCCCCTAAACATATTTTTTCTGTGTAGTAACTGCACGTATTTAATGGAAAAGAAGCAAGAAATAACCAGACATCTTACTTTCACTGAGAATGTAAGTCCAGTGGAAGCCAAAAATTGTAGTATAGGATGGCATGAAACTTAGTAATGTTGAAAGGTTTAAAATCTCATGACACAACCTACAGAAATTAAAATAAGGTCAAATAGGTAAATACAAGCTATACTTACCTTTTAACTCCCTTCAAAACACCAGTTCTCCTCTCAATAGTTTAGCTGTTAAATTCTCAATAACTGTCAGTTAACTTCCATTTAACTTCCATTTATTTGTCCTGAAGATATTATCATTCAAAGTTTGAGAGGTCAAACAATTTCCAGCTCTCACACTTGGAATAAACAAGTGAAGCTGAGTCAAAAAGGATGAAGTCTCTCAGCTAAATTGATGTTGAAAGTACAATAGAGTAATTATTGCTACTGGTAGTTGATGCTGTTTATTATGGAAGGGATACTTTCATGCTTTGAAGCAATTTGTGATTTCAAGATGTTAGTGGGAAGTATGCTCATCTCTAGGGTCCATTTAAATCATTATCATAATTGTGTAGTCATTACCAAAGTTGTATAGAAGAGAATGCGTCATGACAGATGACAGATGACAGAGAGAGGACTTTGCTACAAAGTACTCTTTCCTAAGAGTTAGCAGAAATTTTTCTTGGACCCTGCCTTAGCACTTGACCCCACATCTTTGATTTTTCCAAGTGGCACATGATATGCAAAGAAAGGTCTGTAGAGCAGAGATGCTGACCATAACTTAATGACTAAATCTAGTGTATTTTATCTAATGCAATATCATTAGAAGAAATAATGTTCTGTGAGGTTTCAGGCAAGAACATTCTGCTTGTTTTGTGAGTTAACGAGACATATTAAAGTTTACAGATTGTTTAGAAAGATATCTTTGTGGTGTTTGACATTCCCGGTTTATGAGAAAGTATGTCTCAAAAGAACAGTATTACATAGGTTTTGTATATTGAATTCTTGTATAACAGTATCAGTAACTGTGAATTATTTTCTCCTCCCTGAAGACAAATGAAGAGAATAGGAAATATGTCTATTTTCTAGTCAACGTAGCAGCTTTTTCTTTTTTTTTTCTTTTTTCGATCACACCCAGTGATGCTCAGGGGATACTCCTGGTTCTGCATTCAGAAATTATTCCTGGCGGTGCTCGGGGATCAAATGGGATGTCGGGATCAAGACCCACGTGGGGTGCTTGCAAGGCAAATGCCCTATCTGCTGTGCTATTGCTCTGGTCCAAAACTAGCAGCTTTTAGCAATATATAATAAATCACAATCTTAAACTGGACTCATTTTTAGAAATACAATAATACAGCAATTTTGTTAGTCATTCATTATAGAGTTCTTGGATCAGGAAATTGAGTACACTTTCCAAACTACTAATTAATTGTTTCTATTAGGTTTGATACTTATTTCTGCATGACTATTGAAGAATCACAGTATTATTAATTTTATTATGCACTTAATTTTGCTGTCAGTTCCATTTTATATCCTTTTCGTGTTATTAATTGTATGATTTCATTTCAACAGGAAGACGTTCCTTTACATTTCCCTTTAAGGTAACTATATTGTTGATGATAGCCCAGATGTTGTTTGTCTGGGGAAAATCTTTACCTTTTCTTCATTATTAAATGACAATGTTGCAGGGTCAAGTAATCTTGGTTAACAGGCTTTTTTTTAGCATTTTGAATGTAAAATCTATTCAGTAAGTAGCTATCTTAAATTTACTGTTCATCTACTTCTTTATATTTTTCATTTTTAATTTAATATTTTTATTATACCACCGTGAGATATACAATTACAAAAATGTTCATATTTGGGTTACGTCTTACAGTGTTCCAGCACCCATCCCTCCACCAGTGCTCATTTCCTACCAACAACGTTCCCGATTCCCTCCCTCTCCTCTAGCCTGTCTCTATGGCCAGTTTATTATCTCTCTCTCTCCTCCTTCTCTTACACATTGTGGATTACAATACATACATTTAGAGGTCATCATGTGTACCTCACTGCCTGTATTTAATGCTCAATTTTAGGTTGGTATTAGCACTTTCAACAATTATTAGCACTCTGTGTTCCCTTCTCTGTCTTACCTAACCTCTGACTACCACGCATTTGTGTAATTTTCACCTTTGATAAGACATCCTGATCCATGTTTTGCCTGAACCTTGGATATTGGTATCATAATAGGTGTATGTATCTATGTCATGCAAATAAATGCAGTTATTCTATATGTCTTTCTCCTTCTGCCTAATTATGAAATTTGCCTATAAATGGATGGACATAGAGAGGATCATGTTGAGTGAAATCATCTACTTCTTTAATTACTGTCAAATATTATAAATAGGAATTAATAAATTAATAATATGGACATATTCTGATTCACTAAATGTGAATCTTCAGAATTTACAATACATCTGAAACACATGTATGAATAGAACAATATTTCAGCCATAAAAAGATGTAATTTCTATTTCTGTGCACAGTTTCATTTTCACAAGAAAGTTCAGGGAAAATAAAAGCAAATATAATGTATACTTGAAAGAATTTTACCACAAAAGGTATTAAAAACTGAAATTATTGTTATGTCAAAATTAATTTTTAAAATTAATGAATTACCACAAACGTGTGGAAGTCAGAGTTTAGGTAAGACACAGAAGGGTACAGTGTGCTAATAATTGTATAAAGTGATAATACCAACCAAGAACTAGAACTGAGCATTAAATACAGGCCAAAATATACACATGATAACCTCTAAATGTATGTATTGTAATCCACAGTGTGTAAAAGAAGGAAGAGAGAGAAAGAGAAAGAGAGAATAGAGATAAAGCATCTGCTGTAGAGGCAGGCTTGGGGGAGGGGAGGGAATTGGGGGACTTTGGTGGTGGGAAATGGGCACTGGTGGAGAGATGGGTGCTGGAACACTGTATGACCGAAACCCAAATATGAAAATATTTGATTGTATTTCTCACAGTGGTATAATACAATAAAAAAATCAATGAATATCAAATCTTATAAAACAATTTCAGGAAGAAATTTTAGTATATTTTATCTTAACCTCAGAAAAGCATCTTTTTGGTACTGAAGGGTAATGGTGCTTGTCTTGTACACAAATGACCAGGTTTGCTCCCTGAAACTACGTGATTGTTCCGAGCACCACTAGGTTCTTGAGCAATGAGCTCTGAATAAGACTCAGGGAACACTGCTGGGTATGGCCCAAAACCTAAACAAAAAAGACAGTCAACCTTTCTTGTACATATACAGTTGTAATACAATTCTAAATTTTACTTTAAAAGTGATCTGGTAGCACTGGTGTTGTGTTGCAGGACTCCCTCTAAGGGCCTCTGCATCTGCTCTGAATTGCCGCTTGCAAATCACTTCGTAGATAAGGGGGTAGTCTAAATGTGGCAGTTTATCTGACCATGTATGCTGTGTTAGCTGGTATAAATATTCTCCCATGCTACCACAATCATCGTGGGACTAGCTAGATCTTACCAGCATATTTACCTGGCCACGTAGAATCCCTAAGTAATTAGACCAGAGAGAAATGCTGTTTGCTTCCAAGCAAACAAGCATGACTCCCTGATATACTCAAAGGCAACTAAAATACAAAACTACAATGAAGTAGAAGAGACTTGTGAAGGCTTGGAGAAATATTTAACTGGCATTAGTATTAGTCTTTGGTACAGAGACATGCCATCTCAGAAACCCCCATCTCTACCCTATAAAGGCATTTCCAGGCAGATCTTGGCTCAAAACATTAGCATACAAAAGGGCCTAGGTGAGGTGCAGGGAGGGATTACCTAAGGGCATTTGACCCTCCCTGCTTTCCATAACATTGGGAGGGAGGTCTGAGTTGCAGGGGTATATACTAGCCTGCTTCCTCTCTTCTTGGCGCTTCTTTTTGGGCTCTCTCTTTGTGAGCGCTCACCCTTTTTGGGAGTCTTGTCTTCTCCTTTTACAGGGCCTTTACATGTGGTGGCCGCCATTTTGGCCTACACGTGGCTGGGGTTCTAGCCTGGAATCCTAAGCACCGGGCTTTCCTTTTGCTGATTTGTATGCCTGAACCTGTGATAAGTAAACCCTTTTAAAACTGCATCGGATTCCTGAGTTTTCATCCATTCCTCGACGGCTTTGGAGGTAGAAGGGAAATTGCTTCCTGGCACTGTCGGGGACCCCGGCGGTGCTACCCGACAGTGTTGGAGCAGTTTATGTCTGAAACTCTAGATTGAACAGCTTTGTAAATCATGGTTATTACTCGTTCTCCCGTTGTTCTTTGATTTGATTGAGCAGTGAGTAGGTGCCAGTAATGTCTCCATTTGTTGGGAATGAGGCCCATTATTTTTACTATTTTTGGCATATTGAATATACCACGGGTAGCTTGCCAGGCTCTGCCATGGCTCTGGGTTCTTCCCAGGGGGCCAGTATTTTTCTATGTCAGACCATCAACTATCCAGGGTCCACGGGGCAGAGCACTGGGTGGAGACAAGCCTGTCTCCTGTCTGCTACCTGCCAATGCAGCCAGGAACCACTGCCACACATGCAGTACCTCGAGGGGCAGGGCCATTAAATCATGGTGATTTAACATTTTTAAAAGTGTTTTAAATACCAATTATGAACACCTTTGTAATTGTATGTTTCATGGTGGCATAATAAAAAAAAATTTTTAAAAAGTGTTTTAAATAAACTATTAAATATAAAATGATGGTAGATGACTACAGAGTTAGAAATAAAGCCTGAGAATCACTGGGTTCACTGTATCACTGTATCACTGTCTTCCCGTTCATCTTCGATTTGCTCGAGTGGGCACCAGTAACATCTCCATATGACCTGTCTTATGCAAGTAGATCCCAAGGGCACCTGCTTGCTCCAGGAACGTAAAGAGCCTCAAACCATTCCATCAGGTCATGGGAATGAAGTCTATAATTGTTACTGGTATCTGGCATATCAAATACGACACAGGTAGCTTGCCAGGCTCTGCCGTGCGGGTAGCCTACTCTTGTAGTCATCTCAAAATCCAGCATTTATTGATGAACCGTGGGGCTGCTTGCGGCCACGCGAGCTGGGCTGTGATAGGCTGGTCTGCTGGGTGGAGTTCTGACGAGGAGGAAGTCCGGATGTGGAAAATGGAGGTCCTAATGGAGTTCAGGGTCGTCTGGCTTGTTGTGAGGCTCTGCTGGGGTGGCAGGCCAGGGCTAGAACCAGCCATTCCTCCCAGGCACCTCATGAGCGGCTGGGCACAGTGAGAGCCAGTAGCAGCTCTGCCCCATCTTTGTCTCTGGATCAGCATACCTGGGCTGGATTAAAAATGACTGCAGCAGGGTGGATCCCAATGAGCCGGGCTTTGATAGGCTGGTTAGCTGGGTAGAGTTCTGACGAGGAGGAAGTCCGGATGTGGAAAATGGAGGTCCTAATGGAGTGCGGGGTTGTCTGGCTTGTTGTGAGGCTCTGCTGGGCCAGATTAAAAAAGACTGTATTTACATATGTATATGTAAATACATACAAATTTGCCTGTAAAAAATTTTGTGCCTCATGCATGCTTTTATATCTAGGTATTATTTGATTCATTATATTATTTTAATGAAAGATAGTGATCTGTTCAAGCTGATTAGCTACAAAGATGAACTCTCTTCTAACATTGCTACAAGGCATCCTATGATTTAAAAATATAAAACTGGGGTATATACTCTTAGTTCTTGATCTTTTGAAGCTTATTGTACCACAGGTAGTAAAGTGGTGGGTGTATAATGGTTTTATTTTAAATACTTAGTAATGAGTATTGATTTCTGCCTGTATATGACACTGTCCACTGTGCCACTCTTCATTTATTAGGAACATTGGTTTATAGTTTCACTATCACTATCACTATCACTATCTTCCCACTCATCATCTATTTGCTAAGCGGGCACCAGTAATGACCTAATATAAGTGTTACTGGTATTTGGCATATCAAATACAACACAAGCAGCTTGCCAGGCTTGCCGTGTGGGAGCCATACTCTTGTCACCTCTAAATAAAGCATTTATTGATGAACTGCTGGGCTGCTAGCTGCCGCGCGAGCCGGGCTGTGATAGTCTGGTCTGCTGGGTGGAGTTGTGACGAGAGGGAAGTCCGGATATGGAAAATGGTGGCCCCCATGGAGTAGGGGGTCGTCTGGCTTGTTGTGAGGCTCTGCTGGGGTGGCAGGCCAGGGCTAGAACTCGCCATGCCTCCCGGGCACCTCATGAGCAGCTGGGCACAGAGAGAGCAAGTAGCACCTCTGCCACTATATCTGAGAGTCTCTGGTTCAGCATACCTGGGCCGGATTGAAAAAAACTGCTGCAGGGTGGGTGTGGATGATCTGAGCTGTAATAGTCTGATCTGCTGTGTGGAGTTGTGACGAGAGGGAAGTCCGGATGTGGAAAATGTCCGGATGTGGAAAATGTAGTTTATAGTTTGCAAAACAAAATTAAAATTAATTTTATTAGTTTTACCAGTCACTCATGGTAAACAAATATAATTTACCAATGTTTTATCTTTGTACCAATAATGACTGTTCTAATGTGTATAGGAGAAACTTTTTTAGAGTACAATCATCACAACTTTCAGAATCTCAAAACCATGCTGACACCAGTTTAAAAGCGAGTTCTATACACCACCAAGATTTTCTTTAAGTTCAGTCTTCTTAGAATAAAAATAAAGTAGTTATTCAAAGACCAAATTACATATAAATGCAAAGTGTGACTATGCCAGCTATTTTGTGTAATTTTGTGGGAACAGTGGAACAAGGTGACCTCTAAAGTGAGTCTGTCCTAGTCATCTATGAAAAGAAATGCCAAAGGTGTTATTCCCACCTGCTTCTTTCCCTCATATATGCACATCCCATCTCTTCTTCCCACATGTTGCTTTTCTCTAACCCTTATGCTCCCAGCTTCCCTATCTTGAAAATGCTTCCCAGTGTATAGATGCTTAATCACTGATGGAACAAACACTTTAAAAAACAAGAAGCAGCACACTTAATATATGACTTTGAATTTTTAATTTTTACACTTTAAAGTTTTTAAAATACGAATGCTAGCATCAGTTTAGTACTCAGTTCAGTACTGTGGCAATTGTTGTCCTTGTATATATGCTAATTGATCCTAATAATACCCAATAATTATAGTTTAAATAATTGAAGCACTGATGTTTAAATATCTCATCTAAGACCACACAGACAATAAAGTAAGCCAGTTACTTAATATTCTACTTTACTCAGAGACCCCTCGAGGTGTTGCAGGTGACTGCAGTGCCCGGCTGCATTGGCAGGTGGCAGACAGGAGACAGGCTTGTGTACACCCAGGGCTCTGCCCCCGTGGGCCCTGGATGGTTGATGGTCTGACATAGAAAAAACTGGGGGCCAGAGTGAGTGGTAGGGTGTTTGCCTTGCACGCAGCCTACCCAGGTTCAATCCCTGGCATCCCATATGGTCCCCCAAGCACCCCCCAGGAGTGAAGTGGTTGCTGAGTGCAGAACCAGGAGTAACCCTGAGCATTGCTGGGTGTGACCCAAAAAATAAAAATAACTGGGCCCCCTGGGATGAACTCAGGACACAGCAGAGTCTGGCAAGCTATCCATGGCATATTTGATAAGCCAAAAACAGTAACAATAATGGACCTCATTCCCAATGAATGGAGACGTTACTTGTGGCTGCTCGAGCAATTTGATGAACAAAGGGAAGATAAGAGACAAGTGACTCAGACACCAAATACTAAATTTTCATTTTCCTATTTTACCTGGAACCAAACTGATGTATGGGATTATACTTTTAGAACAACATTCTTGGAAATATAGATGCATAAAATGATCAATAGTTGGAAATGGTTATACTAAAATAGAGCTGAGTATTCAAAACAGGTAAACGAATATACAAGATAACCCCTCAGTGTATGTATTGCAAACCACGATGTGAAAAAGGATGGGGGAGAGGGAACAGAGAGAGAAAGAGAGCGAGAGAAAGAGAGAGAGAATGTGTATCATAGAGGTAGGCTGACGGGAAATCTGGGAGGATTGTTGCTGGGAAATGTACACTGGTGGAGGGATGGGTGCTGGAACACTGCGTGGCTGGAAACCCAATAATAAACAGCTTTTAATTGTCTATCTCATGATGATACAATAACTTTGAAAAACAATATTGGACCAGAGATATAGTTCAGAGCTTGCCTTTCTTGGGACAAACTGGGCTGGATCCCTAGAACCACATATTGTCCATGAGCCCACCAGGAGTGAACCTGAGTACAGAGCTAAAAACAACCCAGAACACTGCTTGGCATGACCCCAAAGCAAACAACAATAAACTGAACAATATTTTCCACAACAATTTTAGAAATAAAAGAAATATTGGAAATGAAGCCTACAATGATGGCTTTAAGTAACATATTTAAAAAACTGAAGAGGGGCTGGAGCGATAGCCCAGCGGGTAGGGCATTTGCCTTGCACGCAGCCGGCCTGTGCTGGCCGGGTTCGATTCCCGCATCCCATATGGTCCCCGAGCACCGCCAGGAGTAATTCCTGAGTGCAGAGCCAGGAGTAACCCCTGAGCGTCGCCAGGTGTGACCCAAAAAGCAAAAAAAAAATAAATAAATAAAAAAAAATAAAAAAAAAAAACTGAAGAGAAAATGGGCGAAATGGAAAATTACCTTAATGGTGCTCCCAAAATGGAGGACATGAGGCATATACTCCATGAAGACAGAGATGTTGGAACTTGGGAAAGATATCAAAATAATAAAATTAAGATATCCAAACTCATGGACGAAACAATGGTAAGATTCTATCATAATTCCCAGAAGACTAGATGAAAAGAATGAGCATGAAATAATATTCAAAGAGAGTATTAAATCTTTTCAAGTGTTGTCAAAAGATATATATTCTTACATTCAAGGTTTTAAGAGTTTCAAAGAGAATAATATATCAAAACTAAACAAATCACAACCACAAATGTATTTTAATTTAGTAACAAAAAAGAACATAAGGGATTGTGAAATAAATGCTCTCTCAAGACAAGAAGGAAAGTGCCTGATATAGAAATGATGGTGGGAGGAAAACTGGGGACATTGGTAATGGAAAACTTACAGTGGTTGAGTGGTAGATGTTTCTTTGCAGGTGTTCATAAACCCCATCATGAACAGCTTTGTCACTATATTTGTCATAGTTCACTTGTATCACTTGTCTTCCCATTGTTCATCAATTTGCTCGAGTGGGCACCAGTAATAACTCCATACATCCTGTCAAGTGCTAGTGTAGCCCAAGGGCCTCTGCTCACTCCAACAACATGAAGAGCCTCAAATCACTTGTTCAGGTGGGAATGAGGTCTATAATTGTTACTGGGTTTTGGCATATCAAATCCATCACGTGTAGCTTGCCAGGCTCTGACATGCAGGTGGTATACTCTCAATAGTAGGCTCTCATCTGGTGCACTTACTGATGAACTGCAATGGGGAGAGATCAGCCTTTCTCTTGGGTGGATGAGCTGTGGAGTCCAGATGTTGAAAATGGTGCCCTCATGGCATGGAGGTTCCTCTGGCTTCTTTCGTGGCTCTCTATTGGGATGACGGGCCAATCCCTATTCTCATGGTTATTCAACTAAAAATAATTTTAAAAAAATTAACAAAATAAAAGATTCCTCAAAACCAAAAAATGATGGGCCGGAGCGATAGCCCAGCGGTAAGGCGTTTGCCTTGCACGAGGCCGGCCTGTGCCAGCCTGGGTTGGATCCCCGGCATCCCATATGCCCCAACACTGCCAGGGAGTAATTCTTGAGTGCAGAGCCAGGAGAAACCCCTGAGCATTGCCGGGTGTGACCCAAAAACCAAAAAAATTCCCCAAAAATGATGAATTTAACTATCACTATCACTATCTTCCTGTTGATCATCTATTTGCTAGAGCGGACACCAGTAATATCTCCATATGTCCTGTCTCATGCTAGTAGAACCCAAAGGTATCTGCTTGCTCCAGGAACATAAAGAGCCTCAAGCCATTATATTAGGTCATGGGAATGACCTAATATAACTGTTACTGGTATTTGGCATATCAAATACGACCACGAGCAGCTTGCCAGGCTTGCTGTGCGGGTGGCATACTCTTGTAGTCACCTCTAAATAAAGCAATTATTGATGAACTGCGTGGCCACTAGCGGCCCCGCGAGCCGGGCTGTGATAGTCTGGTCTGTTGGGTGGAGTTGTGACGAGAAATAAGTCCGGATGTGGAAACGGTAGCCCCCATGGAGTTGGGGGAGGTCGTCTGTCTTGTTGTGAGGCTCTTCTGGGGTGGCTTTGAACATCCTTGACTGGTCAGGTGGGAGGTTCCGGGCTGTGGCTCCGGCAGCCATGGCTCGGACCACCCTGGACATGGCAAGCTCTGGAGAGGACTGCAGCATGGGGGTGGCGCCCACCTACTGGGCTTCTTGGACTAGATCCTGCTGCACATCCTGCGCCATGTGCCCAGCACGGACCTGGTGCTGAGCATGCACCATGTGTGCCGGCTGCTGGCAGCGCTGACCCTGGACATGAATTTAACAACTTTAAAAAAAAGCTAAATTATGTACCAGAAATTCTCTTTGGCCCAGATGCCACCAGAAGCCTGGGCACCCCAGGGAGAGAATGAAATCACACCAACTGAACCACTAATACCAGGTACGTTGAGTACGAGCAGCCATGCATTTCTTCACCATCACATTAAACACAGTAACTACACAAAAATATTCCATTGGCTTCCCATACAATGTAAGCAATGCAAAATGAAAGCCCCTACTCCATCCCAGGATCCCTGATAAGGCACCTAGGCAAGAGAAGAATCTACATTTCTTACAGCTAGAACATATTTGGGGACATCACTCCTTATAGATACTGTTTGAGAATGTTTTCATTTTTTCAATTTCTGGAAAAGCTTGAAAAGAACTTGCAATAGGTCCCCTAAAGATTTGGAAGAATTCACTAGTGAATCTCTCTGGACCTGGACTTTTATGTTTGAGAATACTTGATTACCATTTCAATTTCCTCAGGAGTAATAAGTGTTGAGGTATTCCAAGTCTTCTTGATTCAGCCTTGAGAGGTTATAAGAATCCAAGAATCTGTCCATTTCCTATAGGTTCTCTTGTCTCATAGCATACTCTCAAAGTAATCTCTAGTGATCTTGTGAACTTATGTGATTTCATGTGATTTCTACTCGATATTCCCCTTCCTATTTCTGATTTGGTTTTACGAGGGGTTATCTCTCTCCCTTCCTTGTGAGTCTCAAGGACTCACAAACGTGTTGATCTTGTTTTTTTTTTAAATGAACAACTCTTGGTTTCATTGATCTATTGGTTGTTTTTTGGGTTTACAGATCGTTGATTTCCACTCTGTATCACTGTCTTCCTGTTCATCATCGATTTGCTCTAGCGGGCCCCAGTAACATCTCCATATGTCCTGTCTCATGCTAGTAGAGACCAAAGGGCATCTACTTGCTCCAGGAACATAAAGAGCCTCAATCCATTCTGGAATGAGGTCTATAATTGTTACTGGTATTTTGCATATCAAATACAACACAGGTAGCTTACCAGGCTCTGCCGTCGCGGGTAGCATACTCTTGTAGTCATCTCTAAGTCCAGCATTTATTGATGAACTGCGCGGGTGCAAGTGAACTCATGAGCCAGGCTGTGATAGGCTGGTCTGCTGGGTGGAGTTCTGAGAGAGAGAAGTCCGGATGTGGAAAATGGAGGCCCTCATGGAGTGGGGGTCGTCTGGCTTGTTGCAAGGCTCTGCTGGGGTGGTGGGCCAGGGCTAGAACCCGCCATTCCTCCTGGGCACCTCGTGAGTGACTGGGCACAGGGAGAGCCAGTAGCAGCTCTGCCCCATGTCTGTGAGTCTCTGGACAGGCATACCTGAGCAGGATTTCCACTATAAGTTATATTATTTCCTTCTTTCTGTCTGGGTGGGTCTCCTTTTTTGATGGTTGTTTTCAAAGATCTTAAGCGTGAAGTCAAATTATTTATGTGGGTCCTTCCATCTTGATGAATGCTTGCAGAGCTATAAGCTTTCCTCTTAGCACTGCTTTAGCTGTGTCCCACAAGCTCTGGTAGCTCATGTATTCATTTTCATTTGTTTCCAGGAATCTTTTGATTTCCACTATGATCCACTGGTTGTAAAGTAGTGAACTGTTTAGTTTCCAGGAGTTTGATATTGTTCTCCACTTCTGTATGTGATTCACTTATATTTTCAGTGCATCATGGTCTGAAACAATAGTTATTACTATTTCTATCTTCTTGACTTTATTGAAGTATGTTTCTTCCCCAGAATGTGGTCTATCTTGAAGAATGTTCCATGTGTACTAAAGAAAAAATGCATTTAGCTTTTGAGGGATGGAGAGCCCTGTATATATCTACGACCTCCCCTCTCTTCCATTTCTTCCTTCATAGACAGTATTTCCTTGCTGAGTTTCAGTCTCATTGATCAAAGAAAAGGAGAGAGAAATGGAAAGAAATAAAGAACCTGCCATGGAGGAGGGCTGGGGGAGGGGGAGGGAGCCGGGGGATGTTGGTGGTGGGAGATGGGCACTGGTGGCAGGATGGGTGCTGGAACACTGTATGACCAAAACCCAAATATGAACTTTTTAATTGTATATCTTTGTAATTGTAAAAATAAAAATATTAAATTAAAAAAAAGAAGTGATAGACAGTGTTGAAGTCTCCTACTACAGTTGTATTGCTGTCAGTATCTTCCTTGAATCCATTAGTAGTTGTTTCAGGTCTTTTGCTGGCCTCTCATTGGGTGTGTATATGTTTGAGTGTAATTTCTCCCTCATATACATATCCCTTAATAATAAATGGCCTTTAATGTCCCTTCTAACCTTTTCAGCCTGAAGTTTATGTTGTCAGATGGCCACACTAGACATTTTGGAGGAGGTGTTTACATGAAGAATTTGTCTTAAGCCTTTGAGTCTGTGTTTGCTCTGACTATTCAGATGCATTTCCTGTAGGCAGCAGAATGTTGTATCAGTGTTTTAATCCTATTTTGCCACTCTGTGTCTCTGTGTCTCTTATCTGGTGCATTTAGTCTGCTGACATTAAGAGAGATTATTATAACGGATTTTGTGTCATCTTTCTGTATAAGCTAGCTGTGATTTGGGGTTTGTCTTATCTTTACAGTAGCTCCTTCAGTTCTTTTAAAATTGGTTTTGAGTCTTTAACATTACTGAGCTGTTATTTATCCATAGTGTGTATTTCTTATGTGTGTATGAGTCTAATTACATGGCATTTCCTGGTAACAGTTCTTGGATTGGAAGCAGAGCTCTGTTTTAGTATGTCTATAGAGCTAAGCAGCTTTTAGTTTTCGTGCAATTAAAAATTATTTAAAAAAGTATCATTAACTCATACTTTCTTTAGTGCATAAAGATAATATATACAGATATTTTTATGATCTTTGTGGAAATGACATTAGAGTGATTTATCCTTTAGGTCACCATTGACAATTCTTTGAAGGGTTTAGTGGTAAGATTTTTTATAGTATATTACTCCTCCCCATGTCTCTTAATACTGATTAATGATACTGGTAATCATTATTTTGGTTCCTAAAAATGAATGTGTACTTGAATTTTGAATTATGATATTGTATTGAAAATAGCTGGAAATGTGGACACATACAAGCATTTAAAAATCATCTCTAGGGGCTGGAGCGATAGCCCAGCGGGTAGGGCGTTTGCCTTGCATGATGAGGCCGGCCTGTGGCGGCTCAGGTTCGATCCCGGCATCCCATATGGTCCCCCCGAGCACCGCCAGGAGTAATTCCTCAGTTCAGAGCCAGGAGTAACCCTGAGCATCGCCGGGTGTGACCCAAAAAGCAAAAAAAAAAATCATCTCTAAAATAGGGGCGGAGCGATGGCCCAATGGGTAGGGCGTTTGCCTTGCATGCGGCCTGGCCCATGCGGGCCTGGGTTCGATCCCCAGCATCCCATATGGTCCCCCGAGCACCGCCGGAGTGATTCCTGAGTGCAGAGCCAGGAGAAACCCCTGAGCATTGCCGGTGTGACCCAAAAAAGCAAAAAAAAAAAAAATCATTTCTAAAACATACTTAAGCCTTATAAATTTAGGAAAATTTGAATTAGTATTAGAGTCCATCCCGCATCGGCAGAGCCTGGCAAGTTACCCGTTTCATATTTGACATGCCAAATACCAGTAACCATTATAGACCTCATTCCCATGAACTGATGGATTGGTTTGAGGCTCTTTATGTTCCTAGCGGGATGATGCCCTTGGGCTATCTTACATGTGACAGGACATATTGAGATGTTACTGGTGCCCTTTCGAGCAAATCGATGATATACAGAAAGACAGTGAAGACAGTGTGTATCGTTCCTTCAGATCTGTAGGTGAGTCTAGTTCGCAAAGAACTCTGGGTGAGAGCATTCAGTTCATTGAGTTTTTAACAATATCCAGCCAATGTCTTTGGTCTCAAAGTGTTTTGTCTGAGAAGTCTGCTGTATTTTTCCTTCTTTGATTTTTCTGCTTGCTCTATTTATGGTATTTGTTGTTCTAATTAGGATGTCTTGGAATCTTTTTGTTAGGGTCTTTTTTAGTTGGTATCCTTCAAGGTCCTTAGATCTGGGTGCCTGCGTTTTTCAGCTCTGGAAATTTTCTGACAATGATGTCTATAACTCTTCCTTCTACCCTCATTTGGGTTGCCTTCTTCTGGAACTCCGATCATCATCCTCTGGAACTCCTATAATTTTATCTTGTCTCTCTTTTTTTCTTTTTGGTCATATCTAGCAATGCTCAGGGGTTATTCCTGGCTCTTTCACTCAGGAATTACTCTTGGTGGTGCTTGGGGGACCATATAGGATGTCAGGGACCGAATCTGAGTTGGCTATGTAAGGCAAATGCCCTACCTGCTGTGCTATAGCTCCAACCCCTATCTTATTTCTCTTTAATTCATCCCAATATTCTATTGCCCACCCTTGAACTATTTGGAGATCATTTTCCATCTTCTTTATTTGCCTAAGTGCTTTCTGCAGCTCATCTTCAAGTTCACTGAATCTGTCTCTGTCTGCTGCCATTCTACTGTTGAGGGGCACCCATTGATCTTTCTCATTTCATCATTAGTTTTTACTAATGACACCTCTATTCACAGTTTTCTTATTTCTGCTCTCATTTTCTCCTATATTTTAATGGTTGACAATTCCACTGCTTCTTTAATTTCCTCTTGTCTTTATTGGATGTCATTCTACCATTTCTTTGAATCAGTAAACATCCTCAACATTTCATCTCTGACTTCTTTGTCAGATAGGTTACATATGTGGGGTCTGCCTTGCTGAAGCTTCAAATTCTTTCTTCATCCAATTCTCATGGTGGAGATCTGTGTTGCTTTCCCATATTACCACAGTAGGTGGGAGGGTGATCAGACAGAGACATCATAAAATAAGAAAATTAAAGGCCAAATATCTGATGAACATAGATGCAAAAATCTTCAAAAGATAATAGCAAACAGAATCCAAAGACTCATCAAAAATATCATCATGACCAAGTAGGGTTTATTCTTGTGATTCAAGCATGGCTCAACATTCACAAGTCAACCAACATAATAAATCATGACAATGACATAAAATTAAAAGCCACATGATCATATCAATAGATGCAGAGACTGTGTTTGACAAGATCCAGCACCTGTTCATGATGAAAACTGTCTGAAAAATGGGAAATGAAGGAACTTTCCCAATATCGTCAAATCCATTTATCAAGAGCCCACAGCAAGCATTATTCCAATGGGGAAAATTATAAGACTTCCCCATGAGATCAGGAATAAGACAAGGTGCCCACTATTACTACTTCTATTTAACATAGTACTAGAAGTACTGGCCATAACAATTAGGAAAGAAAAAGACATTAGGAGCATCCAGATAGGAAAAGAAGAAGTCAAAGCCTCAATGTTTGCAGATGAGATTATACTATATTTAGAGAACCTTAAAGTCTCTACTAAAAAGTTACTGAAACAATAGATATGTATAGTAGAGTGGCAGGTTACAAAATCAACACCAAAAAGTTTATGGCTTTTCTATATGCAAATAATTAAAGAGAAGAAAGTGATATTAAAAAATAATCCTGTTAGGGGACCGGAGCGATAGCCCAGTAGGTAGGGTGTTTGCCTTGCCACGGCCTGCCCAAGCCGGCGAGATTCGATCCCCGGCATCCCATATGGTCCTTGAGCACCGCCAGGAGTGATTCCTGAGTGCAGAGCCAGGAAAAGCCCTGAGCATCGCCAGGTGAGACCCAAAAAAAGCAAAAAAAAAAAATAGTAATAATCCTGTTCACAATCATGCCTCAGAAAATCAAGTACCTTGGAATTAGCTTAAAAAGGGATGTAAAGGATCTGTACAAAGAAAACTACAAAGTGCTGCTTCAAGAAATAAGAGAGGACATGAGGATTTGGAAACAAATCCCTTTCTCATGGATAGGAGAATTAACATTGTCAAAATAAAATATTCCCTAATGCACTATATAGATTTAATGTAGTCTGTATAATGACACAAATGACATTTTTCAAAGATTTTGACCAAACACTCTTGAATTCATATGGAACTATAAATCCCCATGAATACAATTCTTGGGGGAAAATATGAGAAGTATCACCTTTCCCAATTTCAAATTGAACTACAAGCTGTAGTAATAAAAACAGCATTGTATTGTAGAGTTAAAACAGATTTGTGGGATCCATGGAGGAGAATTGAATACCCTGACACATATCCTCAAATATATGATTGACTGGTTCAGCACCTCCATGATTGTGTGAAGAATGCCGAGAGAGAGAGAGAGACACACACACAAAGGAAGTCTGTCTTCAGAAACTCTTGAGGCTCATTCGCCAACGTGGCAAGGCGCGAGCCTCAGGAGACCAAATGCTAACGTCCAAGCTTGCTAAACGGTGCAGAGAAGCGATAAAAGAAGACCTCAAAGACAGAAGAGCAGAAATACTGGAAGATGCAGCAGAAGCCGGGAAAAGCATTTGCACCGCCCACCTGTCCTTCGCCAACTATAAGACCAAGATGAATGCCCTCCGATGCCCTGATGGATCTATCACATCTTCCAGAAAGGCAATGGAGAAGATTATAAAGGACTTCTACTCAGATCTATTTAGTAGCCACATCCACCTGCCCACATACCAAATTCCACAGGATGGATATGTCATTCCCAACGTTCTCCCTTCTGAAATCCGACATGCCATCTCGTCTGTAAAGAAGGGAACAGCACCAAGCCCAGACAAAGTCAGACCCGAACAACTGAAGAATCTGCCGTCGGTACTCATCAATACACTAGCTCGGCTCTTCACATGCTACCTGTCCGAATGCAAGGTGCCCTCCCAATGGAAACCAGCAGGACAGTTCTACTGTTCAAGAAGGGAGACATTCATGACATCGGCGACTATGGCCCCATCTGCCTGTTGTCCGTCATCTACAAGCTGTTTACACGAGTCATCCTGAACAGGATTGGCAGAACACTAGGTGAAGGACAACCATGCGAGTAAGCAGGCTTCCGGAAAGGATTAAGCACAATCGACCATATCCACACAGAAACCAAGCTCATTGAGGTTTGTAGGGGAGTACAAGATGCCACTCTGTCTCATGTTCATTGATTTACAGAAAGCCTTTGATTCTGTAGAGACTGAAGCAGTCATCGAAGCCCCTAGCCAAACAGGGTGTTCAAACCCAATACATCAAGATCCTTCTTGAGCTGTATTATGGATTCACCACCAGGATCTCACCATTCTACAAAGAAGTGATCATTGATGTCAAAAGAGGGGTTCGACAGGGGTGATACCATTTTACCAAAACTCTTCAGCGCCACCCTTGAGAACATCATGTGACATTTAGAATGGGAAGGAATGGGAGTGAAGATAGATGGTCAGCAACTACACCACCTCCACTTCGCTGATGACATCGTTCTAACACCCAAACATTAGCCAAGTGGCACAAATGCTGGCTGACTTTGACCATTATGTGGAAAGATAGGTCTACAGCTGAATCTGAAGAAAACTATGTTCATGAAAAATGAACTAGTTCCTGAGGCCCCATTCACTCTCAATGGAAAAACATCTCTGAATGCAGCAGTTATGTGTACCTAGGTCGAGAAGTCAACATGATGAGCGACCTAAAACCTGAGCTGCGCAGGAGGAGAGAGAGAGTGGCATGGAATGCCTTCAAAGGCATTGAAGAAATAGCTAAAAGGACAAAGAATCTCCTGGTCCGGGCACATCTCTTTGACTCCACCGTTCTCCCTGCATTAACATATGCCTCAGAGACCTGGGCCCTAGGAAAGCAGGATGAGAATGCTATTCGGGTCTCCCAGAGAGGGAATCAGAAGGAGCTATGCTTGGAATATCACGCCTCACTCAAGTGAGAGAAGGAATACGGAGTTCTGACCTCTGTTGCTGTTCCAGAATCATGGACTCTGTATCGTTTGCCAAGGCATCGAAAATCATATGGGCTGGGCATGTAATGTGATTTGGAGACAACCACAGGACTAGAGCCGTTACCGACTGGATCCCATGGGATGTCATAGGATCACGTGGCCGCCCACCTACAAGATGGTCAGACTTCCTTGTTAAGACCCTGAAGGAACGGTTTGAGGCTCTTCATGTTCCCGAATCAACTGGATGCCATTGGGCTACATTGGCACTTGATAGGGTCCAATGGAAATGTTACTGTTGCCGCTCGAGCAAATCGATGAATAACGGGATTCAAGTAATCAAGTGATGGTCACTTAATCTTTGATGAAGGAGCAAAAAACACAAAGCAGAGTAAGGAAAGCCTCCTCATCAATTGTTTCTGGGAAAAACTGTGTGCAAGAAAATGAACTTAGACCTCTGTCTAACTTCATGAAATAGTGTCTTACCTAAAATGGACTAAAGATCTCAATATCAGACCTGAATTTATAAAGTATATAGAAGAAAAAATAGGACAAATACTCCATGATGTTGAAGCTAAAGATATCTTCCAAGATGAAACACCACTGACAAAGCAACTGGAAGCAAAGATATTCATCTGGAACTACATGATGTTAAAAGCTTCTGTACCTAAAAGAAACAGTGAATAAGATACACAGACACCCCACAGAGTAGGGAAAAAATATTCACCCAATGAGTGGTTAATATCCAGGATATATCAGGCACTAGTAGAACTTTACAAGAAGAAAATAGCCAACCCAACAAAAAAATAGAGAGAGAAGAAATGAACAGAAACTTCATCAAAGAAGAAATTTAAGTGGCCAAAGAGGCATATAAAATGCTCACCATCACGAATCATTAGGGAGATAAAAATCCAAACAACAATGAGATATCATCTCATACCACAGAGACTGGCACATATACAAAAGAGCAAGAACAACCAGTGCCTGTAATCATTGTGGGTAGCAAGGGACTCTCATCCATTGTTGGTGGAAAATTATAATGATATATCCTTTTGGGAAAATAGTATGGACATTCCTCCAAAAACTAGAGAATTGTGCTCCCATATGACCAGCAATACAACTCCTGGGAATATACCCTGGGAGGTCAAAAACACAGAGCAAAAACACCATCTGCACTTCTATGTTCATAGCAGCACTATTCATGATAGCTAAAATATGGAAACAAGCTGAGTGGCCTAGGAACAGAAGACTTGATAGAGAAACTTTGATACATCTGCACAATGGAATACTATGCAGCTCTTAAGAAAAAAGAAGTTATGAAATTTGTCTATAAATGGATGGACATGGAGAGCATCATGTTGGGTGAAATTAGCCAGGAGAGAAAAGGACAGATATAGAATGACTGCATCATCTGTGGAAAAAAAATCAGGATACTAATTTTCAAAACCAGGCAAATAATCTACCAGGAAGACTTGTCAGTGGTGTAATTTACCGCAAGTGTGTGGGAGCCAGATATTAGTTAAAAATAGAAGAGTCTAGAGTGTTAATTGTATTGGCAATTGTAATGTAGCCTAGAACTGAGTAATTGAATGTAGGCAAAGGGATATACATGATAACTACTAAATGTGATTTTTTGCAAGCCAGAATGTGTGGCTTGCAAATATAGATTTTGAAGAGGGAGAGGGGGAGATAAATAGATAGAGAGAGAGAGAGGAAGAGAGAGATAAGGCAAAGAGGCAGGTTATAGGGGGGTGGAAATGGTGTGCATTATGTTGGGAAATGTGCACTGGTGGAGGGATGGATGAGAACACTGTATAACTGAAACTCCAATCATGAATAGCTCTGTAATAATCTATCACATGGTGATTCAATAAAAAAAAAAAATTCTAAATGTTGCATCCACACCAGATGAGAGACACTCCCAGACCCACAGCTGCATTGCTTGGCCCACATGAAGCGTGCACGGGTTTCGGAGGGTGAGCCAACACAACATGCTAAACTTGAGCTTGGGAAACTTTCAACTGAATCATGTTCCTCACTCCTGGCCTCCCAGCCCTGGGGTGGCAGGACCCTGAGCCTGCTCAGACAAAG